>JACMZG010001911.1:61316597-61370413 GCA_018340805.1 Microvelia longipes
TGCGGCGACTCTTAGTTCACAATATATAGTTCTTCTAATTATAATGACATTGATGTCTATTTAATGAAGATAAAAACAATAGATTGCCAAATGAATTTCGAGTTTAAAAAATTTGTCAGTTAAAAAAAATATTTTGTCTAAAATGTTTGTTATTAAATCAATTACAATTCAACAAATACATTCAATCAAATACAATGCAACAAATACGTTCAATCAATTACAATTCAACAAATACGTTCAATCAATTATAATTCAACAAATACGTTCAATCAAATACAATGCAACAAATACGTTTAATAAAATACAAACTTACGGTACAAGGTGGATCAACTTTTCCTTACCCCATCTTATTCGCTACGATACTTACTCCATACTTATATCTCACCAATTCGAACTCTCTCCGCTCGTTTTTATAATATGTGAATCACCTAATTTATATTGCAGTATGACTTCGGTTTCGCTTCGCTTAAAATAATCTCTTATTAGACTAGACTAGATGCGTAGCTATTTTAGCCGCAATAAAATAAAAAAAGTGTATATTTGTTTATTACTAATTTGGCAAAGACGATTTTACGATATTTAAAGATTTTATAAATATTGCATTTGTAACTTTTTACTTTTCCTCACTTGTAGTGTAGGTATATAGGAAAAGTATTGTGTTCACTAATTGAAAATAATTCCGGGATGTTTCTAGAATTCGTTTTAGGTGTTTTTAGTCCTCCTATGTGTTTTTCATAAAGTTAACTTTCTGTATGTGTGTTTGTGTCTGTTATCATCGTAGTGTATTTATGCTAGAGAGTTGAAATTGTCTACAAAAATCAGTCTATAGGTGTAGTTGCGATGTCCGGAAATAAATTTATGACGTCATTTACCAACAAATTTTGAAAAAAAAACGTGGAAATATGATGCGATGCATGTAGCCAGGTATTAGACAAACATATGCGCCAAGTTTTTATCTTATTATCACCGTTAGTTATATTTTTATCGAATGTCTAGTGTATGTTTTTTGACAAAAAAGGTAAAAATCAGAAAATAATGCAATTGAGTTGGAATTTGGTACAGGTGTATATCGTAATAAATAAATTTATCCATGATTTTTGTTGTATCATTAAACTTATGTAGCTTCGAGCGTGGTCAGTGCTTGGATGGGTGACAGCTGGAAATGAAACGGATGTATTAACTATCTGAGGTCGAGTGAAACGAGTCCGGAGTAGGGAGGATGAGGGTAGCGAATCTGTTGCGATGAGGAAAAATTTCCGAGGTACCCCGTACCCGATTTTTTGTTTTATTCGATAAATATTGTACTAATCATGATCCATGACGTATATATGTACATTTAAGTTATGAAAACTTATTTATAACTATAATCTCCTCCAAAATTTTTATAGAAAGTAACAACATTTTCTGACGGATTTTTTTTGGAGGTCAACTGCTAGGTTATGTTCCTCCATCTGACGGATTTGCTTGAAAATAAATACTTGTAAAAATGTAATGTAGATATTATATTATGTTATGCTGATGGTGAGATAAAACATCGTTAACTTGATGGTCTCATACTTGAAATTGATGGACTTCATGAAATCGATCTGAACACGACATGACCTAACATTCAATTTTTAAAAATTTAATTTTATCAATAGATTTTTTGATTTAAGCTTTGTGTTTTGATTTTGGCTTCTCACGTCGTGGAAATTCCTTCAAATCGTAGAGTTTTCTTATAGGTTGATATTACAAGATAAGGTTTCTAAATGGTACAGTATTATCTATAAAAGTTTTATAAGGATATAGAGGTGTATCAGTAAGGTATATAGAGGTACGGTAAGGTATATAGAAAGTGTTTTCACTCTGTGATAAGAAAACAGAGCAACAGGTTAGTTGTTTTAGTATTTTTTTTCTTTCTTTTTCTTATCCGTATCAGTTTAATACGAATATACTTGCACTCCTCATTTTATAGATCATAAAATCATTTAGAACACTTTATCGAAACTATTTAGATTGTTTCTTATCGAACATAATAGTAACTTAAACATAATAACATAATACAAAACTTAACAAACCGAAGCATAATAATAACTTAAACATAATAACATAATACCTTAACAAATCGGGCATAATAATAACTAAACATAATAACATAATACAAAACTTAACAAATCGAAGCATAATAATACTTAAACATAATACATAATACAAACTTAACAAATCGAAGCATAATGATATCTTAAACATAATAACATAAGACAAAACTTAACAAATCGAGCCATAATAAAACTGAATAAATATTCTTAGTAAATAAACGCCGTGACAGTAAATATTAAACTTAAATTAAGGGTCTCTGTGTCTAATACGCTTCATACTGAAAAGAAAAAAATACCTAGATTGGCCACGTACTTCGTCTCGAGGGACTTAAAGCAACAATACTATAAGAAATGATAAAAAGGACTACACAGTAGAGGAAGGCCTCCACTAGAGTTTATAAGTAGAATTTAGGATGATGCCCCCTGCCGCTCATATTATGATTTAAAAACTCTAGCCAAGAGCAGAGATGATTGGAGAATTGCAATAGACCACTCTTAAGATTGATGACTTAAGAAGAAGTTCTATTTACTTCGGACCTGTTTCATTTGAGTCATAGCCTTATAACCAGATGAAAGCGACACGGCACTCGAAATTAACTTTTTTTCGACCGTAAGTTAGGTTTTACGTGATTTCCCACGGGTTTTTCGACGTTTTGGTCTCGTAGAGTGGTCCTCTTATTTGTCCAGCTTGAAATTGGACCAGTATTATTCGAATCATTGCCTACAAAAGCATAAAAAACTACTTTTTTGTGGCTAACATGTTAATCCTAAAATTTAATGAGTCAAGAAGCCCTCTGAATATCTTCAGATGGCTCTTCGTGCTCATTGAGACTAGAAGTTATTCATTGATATGACTTTATTAGTGTAGGGCTTGAGTGTTGCCCCTCTTGCTAATGATGGATGGCTCAATGATTGCTCATTGAGACTAGAAGTTATTTATTAATATGACTTTATTAGTGTAGGGCTTGAATGTTGCCCCTCTTGCGTTAATGATGGCGTTAAGCTGAAACCGGGATATTCATATCCTACAGCAAGTATCGATGTTAATTATTTAAATGCTTCTTTAACTTGTGGTAACCTCTTTAACTTTTTAATGTTTTACATTAGTCTAGTAACTGATACGACCCAATTTTTTATCAATCGTTCTTCGTTTTATAGCTTAAATGAAATCTTCTCTATTATAATTAATTCTAAATACTCATTAGTCACTTTCTCTGCAACAGCTTTTGCTCAAAAAGTATATAATTTCTCTATTTTTAGTTTATTTCCTTGTTGTTTTACTTTTTTATTTTTTTTGTAAGAAATTTGTATGAGACCATAAGGTCTTATAACAAATTATGTAATAAATAAATAAAATAACTGATACTACCCTTATACTATTAAAATCAGATTTTGAAGTTCCAGTTTAAACATTCCATGCATATTTGCCTAGTTCCATATTTATTTTTAAAAAAACTTGAATATTTTTTATTTCTATATATCTGAGCTTTGTCTATTTGTTTCTACTTTTACTTTTGGTCTGACTTAACTTAAGGTTACTAAGGCTATAGAAAAGAAGTAAGTTTTATATCATATAGGTTTATTTGTTATTTATGAAACAAAGCGTCTTAAGTTATATTTACTGATTTTTATTTACAAAATATTGTAAAGAAATAGTATGCAATTTTTATTAAACAAAAAACAAGGCCAAGTTCAATACATTCGTTTTATAAATTTATGATCATATTTTTATTTAAAAAGCTGTATAAAATAGTAGTTTATATTATTTCCTATTTTTATTTTAATGGAGTTTATACGTCTTTATTTTCTGAACGAGATGGGAGAAAAATGAAATGAAGAAGCGTAATGGCATTATTATTGGTTGCTATATCAACCGCACGCACATAAAACATTCTCTTCTCGTAAAAAATATATAACAGATGCGTTACACAGCTAATATAAGATAGTTCTTTTTCTTATATAATATATCTTAGATTTTTTATTCCCATGAGCCCATGGAAAGAAGGGGGCTATAAATCAGGATAAAAAAGATGAGAAACGGCCCCTTGGAGAGAAAATACATATCGGGGGGCGCGAGGAAAATATTTCCTGCCGCACTGTAAGGATTTTCCGAAAAAAAAACTTATATAGAACAATAAAGCTTCATCGTATAACATAACTGGGGTGGAAAAATGCAAGTAGGAGATAAGATTCGTGAAGGGAATGCATCATTTTTCTCTTTCCAAGAGGGGGCGCTAATTTCTAAAAGGGAGTCCCCAAAACTCCTGGATGATTTGTGTTCGGAAGGCGTGCCTGGTTAGGTACGATAAGGTAACCTCCCCCAGCGCCCCTAGCGGCCTATTCAATACTTAACTAAGGTTATAGCAATTAGACCACCTTAGTTTATAAGTTGGGTGTGTATCGGGAAAAGGAGACAAATATGAACCCTTCGTTCCAAGTTATTTACAGAGAGAATGAAACACTTACTTAATTTCTGAGTGAGACTTATTCCTATGTTAATAACATTATAATGTTACAAGATAATGTACTATATTATTATTATGAGTTTTATTTATTTATCTATTTACATACTTGAGGTTACTTTATTACAAAGTTTCTCAATTGTCAAAATTTTACCATTAAATAAAAAAAAAACAAAACAAGAAAACAAATAGATTATAAATGATTAAATAGACTGCATAAACATAGACAGCATAACTTGAATAACAAACTTGTTTAAAAAACAAACTTGATTAAAAAACAAAAAAAAACATAACATTACATGAGAAACACTAAACATTTAAGGTGGGAATACTAAATTATCAGCTAAAAATTCGTTAACATTATAGTAGGCTTTCTCAAGCAACAATGTTTTAATGCTTTTTTTGAAATTTTCGGGTGGAAGTTCAACTATTGAAGCTGGTAATTTATTAAAGCACCTTATTCCATTAAAATTTGGGGACTGATGTGATTTGTTGAGCCTACAAGTGGGAATATTGATGTTAGCAATATTATCTAGTGTCATAATTGTGGTAACTCAATAGTGCCATAATAGTTAAAAATGTAACTCAATCCCAACTAACTGCAACTGTCTAACTAACTGTTTTTGGTCTTTTCTTTCTTTACCACTACAATCTCTTTTCATTTTGCGTACAACTTTAAAGAAAAACTTTGTACACAAACGAACTATTTCATGGTATAAGAGTGAATAGAAAGACAAAAAGTCGAGTAAATAATTCTGTCTGCAGACAAAACACTTCCTTTGAACTAAAGTCGGGTAAATTTTCAACTTTTAACTAAGATTTGTGTCGGGTTTTGTTTCCTCGGTCCTCTTACAATACAATTACCAAAATAAGGAAATGTAACAATTGTTTTTGGTCTTTTATTGTAGATAAATATTAAGTATGAATTACTTACTTACTGTTTAAATTATTTTAAAGTTATTATTATTAAAAACTTGAGTTGTAAAGCAGTTGGTTTTAGCTAAGTAAAGACACGTGTATAAAAGCGTGTTTATAATTTGATGAGCGATCTTACTTATAATTTATCTAAATTTACTTTGTTTTAAATGTTTTGGGTTCTATGTAAAATTTTAAATAAATTAAGACGGTAATGTTTCATAATATTCTGTTATGTTTTATTTCATCTTTGTTGAAATCTTTTACTATGTTTTTTTTCATTTTTCTTATTTTAGCAAATTTCCAAAGGAAAAGTGTGCCAATAAAAAGCCTTTGATAAAAAATATGTAAAGCTTTGCAATTATCTTAATTGCAATTTAACTTAATTCACCATATCGATACGTATAGTGATTATAAGCGAATGCACTGAATACTAAAGGGTTTGTTTGCTAAATAAAAAATGTTCAATGAAAATTTGGCTAAAAATGTTAAAATTGTAATAGAGTGTTAATAAATAATAGTGTTAGTAAATTGAAGGGGTTTATAGATTCTTTCTGTTAATATTTTATTAACTTTACTTATTAATTATTAATTAGTACTACATATTGACTTACTTTGTTATATACTTATTGAAGTAAACTAACTTATTGAGTTGTAATTAACGTGGAAAGGGATTTATGATAAGGTTGTCTTCATTCCAACTTCTTCTTAAGAGAATATTTCCATAGGTCGGTATGCCACCTCAAGACTCATTTCATCTTAAGGAAGTAAATAAAAATATTTTTATTTACTAATAAGTATACATACATTTACAATAGCTAACAGTCAAATATATTTCACAATGCAAGTAAAATATATTTAGAATCTTCTTTTAGGTTTTATATATATATATATATATAATATATATATATATATATATATATATATATATATATATTCTTGTCACTTTTGAATTTGCGGATGTAGCAGAAACATTTCATTCTTAAGATTCATATATCATTTAAATACCGTCTATAAATAATGAAAGAAGAATGGGAAATACGTAACTTTTAAAATGTTAACCCTGGAAAGCATTCAGATAAACTCTACTATATCCTCAAAAACAATTTAATACCATAAGGGCTTTTAGTGAACTGAAAACTAACAATTTATAGAAATACTGCTGACTGCACTGAATCCGAAATCAACTGAATAGATCAATTTTCTACACGAAAAGAAGTAATTTTGCATTTCATTGCCTATTCATTGATGCAAAGGGAATAAGAATAAGGGCCTTTTTAAAGTTACTCATGGAGTCATGGTGTAATAGAGGGGTCGCAACATGAAAAATCTATGCAAGTAAACAACAAGTAACCTTAAAAGATAGAAAAACTGAATAAGCCATTTTCTCTGATAGTAACAGCCAATAAATTTTAACTCTTATCTCTTCTTCTTCTTTCTGCCTTCTTATCTTCGGCGCCACTTTTTTAAAAAAGTTAGTTTTTTTGTCCCTTTATTTCTATCAGTTACATCCAATGTATTTTTTTTTCGTTCACTTCGAAAATTGATGACTTTCAAGACTTCCCTTTTAAATGTAATTTTTCTTTAAAAAAGGGGTGAGAATTTCGATTTAAAGAATTGTAAGAAAAAAATATTCTGTTTAAAAGAAAACAACTTTTAAATG
Source organism: Microvelia longipes (assembly GCA_018340805.1). Lineage (NCBI taxonomy): Eukaryota > Metazoa > Arthropoda > Insecta > Hemiptera > Veliidae > Microvelia > Microvelia longipes. Next base: position 61,323,716 of record JACMZG010001911.1, read on the forward strand.
ATAACAATAAATGATTATTTTAATAAATAATTTTATATCGTTTTGTAATATTTATATTTTTATTTGTAGAGCAATAATCGTAATTTTCTTGTTTTGTGAAATAGAGAAAGATAATACAGAATTAAATAACTTTCATATTAGCTTTTCTTTACATTTTATTTCATTTTAACGTTTCTATTTATTTTTACTTTCCTTAAGTGCTACTGGAGGTTAATTTGGGAAGTATTATCTTCTCTCTTAATCCGAAACCGAGGTTTTATCAGACTTTATTAGGTGTTATTAAGACGTTCTGTGGGTATGCCATCATGATGAGTAGTTGCCTTTTTATCATGATAAGTGGTTGTCTTTTTATCATGATAAGTGGTTGTCTGTCTATCATGATAAGGGGTTGTCTTTTTATCATGATGAGTAGTTGCCTTTTTATCATGATAAGTAGTTGCCTTTTTATCATGATAAGTTGCCTTTTTATCATGATAAGTGATTGCCTTTTCATCATGATGTACAGTAGTTACTTGCCTTTTTATCATGATAAGTGGTTGTCTTTTTATCATGATAAGTGGTTGTCTGTCTATCATGATAAGGGGTTGTCTTTTATCATGATGAGTAGTTGCTTTTTATCATGATAAGTAGTTGCCTTTTATCATGATAAGTAGTTGCCTTTTCATCATGATGTACAGTAGTTACTTGCCTTTTTATCATGAAAGTGGTTGTCTTTTTAATCTGTCTGTCTATCATGATAAGGGTTGTCTTTTTATCATGATAAGTAGTTGCCTTTTTATCATGATAAGTAGTTGCCTTTTATCCTTGCCTTTTATCATGATAAGTGATTGCCTTTTCATCATGATGTACAGTAGTTACTTGCCTTTTTATCATGATGTTTGCCTTTTTATCATGATTGCCTTTTCATCATGATGTACAGTAGTTACTTGCCTTTTATCATATAAGTGGTGTGTTTTATCATGATAAGTGGTTGTTGTCTATCATGATAAGGGGTTGTCTTTTTCCATGATGAGTAGGTCTTTTTATCATGATAAGTAGTTGCCTTTTTATCATGATAAGTAGTGCCTTTCATCATGATGTACAGTAGTTTACTTGCCTTTTATATGATAAGTGGTTCTTTTTATCATGATAAGTGGTTGTCTGTCTATCATGATAAGGGTTTCTTTTTATCATGAAAGTAGTTGCCTTTTTATCATGATAAGTAGTTGCCTTTTTATCATGATAAGTGATTGCCTTTTCATCATGATGTACAGTAGTTACTTGCCTTTTTATCATGATAAGTAGTTGCCTTTTTATCATGATAAGTGATTGCCTTTTCATCATGATGTACAGTAGTTACTTGCCTTTTTATCATGATAAGTGGTTGTCTTTTTATCATGATAAGTGTTGTCTTCTATCATGATAAGGGTTGTCTTTATCTTATTGATAAGTAGTTGCCTTTTTATCATGATAAGTTGCCTTTCATCATGATGTACAGTAGTTACTTGCCTTTTTATCATGATAAGTGGTTGTCTTTTATCATGATAAGTGTTTCTGTCTATCATGATAAGGGGTTGTCTTTTTATCATGATAAGTAGTTGCCTTTTTATCATGATAAGTAGTTGCCTTTTTATCATGATAAGTAGTTGCCTTTTATCATGATGTACAGTATTACTTGCCTTTTTATCATGATAATGGTTGTCTTTTGATGCAGCCATATTGCCGCAGTAGGGTGGTGAATTTTCCAAAAAAAAGTGATTTGTCAACATTTCTTTGACTACAAAAATGACTGTATCTAAAATTTTGCATTGGGTGTGATTTTTATTTTGGTGGCGTTTGATAGCTTAAACTAGGCCCTTTCAAATAGATTTTATTTACTATTGGATAATTAGTTTCAAGTTTTCATTGTGAGCAAATATAAAATGAAAATTCTAATATCTTAAAAAGCCAATTTTTAATAATTTTGAGAAAAAAAAATAAAAAGAGCTTAATCTGCTAGTAAAATGTCCATAGAGTTTCATTTTGGACCGCCATGGGATTGGATAACGCATAACGTGTGTCAAGGTATGTCAAAGTGTCAAAAAATCACTTTTTTTTGCAATTACTCTCAATGATTATGTGATAAATCTTAACTTTTTTACACTTTGACACACGCCTTATGCGCTACTGTGTCCAATTCCAAGGCGTCCCAAAATGAAAATTTTGAGGACTTTTTACTTACAGTTTAATCTTTTTTTATTTTTTTTAACATTTTTATAAATTGGCTTTTTGAAAACTTGCAACTAATATACTTAGTATACTTTTATATCCAAAAGTATATAAAACTTATTTGAAAGGGCCAAGTTTAAGCTTTCAAACGTCACCAAAATAAAAATCTCTATGCAAACTAAATACGCTATGCAAAATGTTTGATACAGCCATTTTTTGTCAATGAAATGATGAAAAATTTCATTTTTATTTCATTCAGTCAAATTTTCATTTTACTTTTTGGAGTTGGGGAATAATATAAATTATTAAATGCCGTTAATAATGCAGATGCAGATAGTGTTACGTTTGATTGATTCGAACAATAAGATAGAGTAGTTGAACTTCTTTTACATAAACCATTATATAGACTTTTATAAAACTGTTTAATGAATCATTCAAACCTAAAGGAATACAAAACATATCGACTAATACATAAAAGGAAATTTGAATAATGCTGTGTGCTTAATTTTTCGTTAAAAATCGCTAAAAAAACTCAATTTTTGAGTTTTTTTTTATCTGAAATGATACTTATTTAAATACATTTTCCTAAGATTCATTGAACTATACCATTTTATTCAGCCGTGTTTTAATGTTATACTTCGTATTATTCTACAAAATGAATAATTTAATTCTAAATAATATTACAGAAGCTAAAAAAAGTCAAAACTGCATTCTATAATAGTTAGCATTATTCTAAATATTGTTTATATTTAAAGAATAGTATTATTTTTATTCAAATTTGTTTCAAGAAGAGAATTCAAAATAAAATGTCTTTTAAAAAAAGTTTTATTTTAGTTTAGTTCGAATGTAGGTGTAAAGGAGTTTTGTGTTACTAGCTTTTCAAATCTCCTTAGACTGGTATAAAAAAAATATTTGGGCTGATTCTTGTCTGTAGCTGTGGTTTTTCACATAGAAAGATATTTTTTTGTTGTTGTATGTGTGTAAGATATACACAGAAAGTTAGATTTATTAGTACTGGGTAAGGTTTGGGTGGATAAAGCAGAGTGCCAACCTACAGAAGATGTATTAGACAGCACCATGATTTATATCTAAAAACAGATCTGGAAGTCCTCTATCCCTTCTATACTCCATGGGCCCACATATCACTCCTTAGAATATATTTTATATACAATTATACATGTGTATATAAACATTTTTTTTTTAAACTTTAGTACGCATGCGTTTTTCACACTTATATTTCTTGATTTAATACTTGCATTTTGCTTTGACATTACTCTTAATAAATAATAATTGTGCATTGTATTTAATATTTATCTGTATGATGTTCATAAATGTAGTCTTGACATTAATAAATTAGAATTATAACCGGAATACATAAAGGTCTTAGAAATTCCTTTCTTATATTTGAAATCATATTGCTGCATTGCATTTAAGTATATAGATAACAATATTTTTTTCTTATATTATTGAATTTATTAATAAATATTTTATTTTTAATAATAAATTATTCTTGTTCTGATTACCAATATATAAAAAAAAATTAATGTTTGGAGCCTTTCTTATTATTATTACCTCGGGTATTGTGCTAGCTAACCGCTGCGTTATGCTGGCTAACAGTTGCATTGTGCTAGCTAACTGCTTCGTTATGCTAGCTAACCGCTGCGTTGTGCTAGCTAACCGCTGCGTTATACTAGCTAACAGTTGCGTTATGCTAGCTAACAGTTGCGTTGTGCTAGCTAACCGCTGCGTTATGCTAGCTAACAGTTGCATTGTGCTATCTGCTACGTTATGCTAGCTAACCACTGCGTTATACTAGCTAGCAGTTTCGTTATGCTAGCTAATAGTTGCATTGTGCTAGCTAACTGCTTCGTTATACTGGCTATCAGTTGTGTTATGCTAGCTAGCTAACAGTTCCGTTGTGCTAGCTAACTGCTTCGTTATGCTAGCTAATAGCTGTGTTATTTTAGCTAATCATTGCGTTATGCTTGCAAACCAATGCGTTATGCTGGCTAAGCGCTGTATTATTTTAGTTAACCATTGTGTTATGCTAGCTAAACGCTGCATTATGCTAACAACTTCTCCGTTATGCTAGCTGAGCGCTAAATTGTGCTAGATATACTAAAATTGCAACTTTAAAGTAAAAAAGTAATAGTATAAAGTAGAAACTTTTATTTAAATACAACCCAAATTATTATTATTCGTCGATAAGTAATTTTATGCAGCATTAACTACCACTTTACTGCCTTGTCACATAATTAACTACTAAAACTCCAGTTATAAGAATAATAAAATATCATACTCGTTTATAATTGTACTCGTTTGAGCAAATCAGCATAAATCTTTAATTTGATTTAATTCAATTAATTAATAAAATTATTATAAATAAATAATAAATAAATTAGTTCATTATTAAATTTTTATATTGAATTATAAAATTAGATTACAAATAAATAAAAGAGAACGTAGGAAAATGATTCTTCTAAATATATTTAAATTCTGATCACATTAGGTCGGTCTAGTAACATTGACTACGCTAAGAGAATAAAATTAGATTAGAAAAATAAGATAGAGGTCGTAGGCGAAAGAAAATATACAAAAACTTTACGCCAGAGATATAGCAGTGTACAAATTAAAAATATGGAAAAATTCCTTTCATTATAGGCTGCAATGATTAAAAAAATTAAAATATTTAATTATTATTTTTAAAAATTCATTTTGTTAACACTAAAATTAACTTTCATACAATATAGCTAAGCTGATGCTGAACCCTGTTTCATTAAAATCTTCTGCTAAACATTTCCTTCTAAATAGTTTTCAAATAGCATTTGGTATACTGTTTTGTGTAAGCATTTGGTGTAAGCTCGTTTTGTATCCCGACAAATTTTTGTACAAAAATTTGTACTTCAATCATTTGTATCGATGATACTACTTGCGAATGACTCTGCGAGAAAACGATAAAAGTTTTAGTTCGAATCTAGTTACAGGAATCGAATTCTTGTCGAAACAATTAGATCAGCAAATATTTACGGTGACAGTAGTCGGATCTCGAACCGCCCTATTTCCATTAATTTATTTAATGGAATTGATATATTTTTATTTAAATTTTACTATACAACTTAAATTAAACATACTTCCAGGTTTAAACATACTGAATTGCAGGTTTAAATTATTTAGCTGATTATTTAGTTATTAGTTTTTCGAAAATTCTTGAAATTGATACTTTACTGAAAGAGGTTACTGGAATACTGCTGATCCGCACTTTGTTCCAAGTTTGTTCTTAATAAATGTAGAATCGAGTTGGAATAGTTGTAAAATTAAAAAAAAACAATTAAAATAGTGGTCGTATTATATAATTATGACTATTATGGCTATATTACATAATTTACCAATATGGTTATATTATATAAGTATGAACATTATGGTTATATTATATAATTATGACTATTATGGTTATATTATATAATTATGACTATTATGGTCTGATTGTAGTAACTTTCTTTTTTTTCCAATGTAGTCTGGTAATTTAAGAATCAACTACTCTGATTTTAAACAAACGAGTAAATATAAATATAATAAAAAATAATTTTACGCTATTAATATCAAGTTCTGAATAAAATTTAATTTTGCCTGAAGCTTTAATTTGTGAAACCTACTACAGCACTATGGTGATTGGTATAAAACTGTATATAATATACTATTTTTCCTGGTTGTGTAAACAAAAAATCACTATGTGATGATTGCATTCTTATACCACCATGGCGATAATGTTTAAAACATTACTTGAAACTGTGTCTCATTCACTAAACTGCATTTAATTTTACTCCCTTTAAATAATAAAATTAGTAACATTTGCCAGATTAATCTATATAGTCGGGATTAACAATGGGTTATATCACCAATAGATAATACAACTTAATTTTTTAATAAAACTAATATCCATCATTTTTGTTAACTTAGCATGCATATTGCAATATTTTGTCTGACATAAAATTAAAAACTTTTAAACGAATAAATATCAATATTTCACTGAACTAAAATTTGCTATAACCTCTGTCCTTGAAAATGAAGCAACACTGTAAATTTGCTGTTAAAATTTGTTTTACAGTACTATAAAAATCTAAGAGTATTTGGTTAGAGCGCTATAAAGGAGAGTTGTGATACGTTGTTTATATTGATCTATTCTACTTCGAGTTTTTCTTCCCCCTGAGTTCTTTGTATTCTCTACCACACATGTTACATCTCCAAGGAATATTTCTTTTTATACCCTCTTCAATGTTCACTGTTCCCTATCCTCTAAGCCCCAACCATCTCTTCCATATCATCTCAAACGCCACGAGTACCTATTTCAAACAATCTCAACATAATATAAAGTGGTTAGAATTTTTCGTTTAAATTTCCTGTTTTTCTTTTCTTTGATATTATAGATATTTTTAGTAATAAGAATAAGTTATACATTTTATGCTTGAAAATTATCCTTTATTACCTTTACCGAAAATTAATATTTCTATTTATGTTGGTTAGTAATGAATCAAGGTGTATTTATTGTTGTTATTTCGTCACTTAGGCGCCCTAATAGTGTTATGTGTCTTACTATAGGAAGTTTTTTATTAATTAAACAAACGGCTCTCATTACCTCAAAATTCTGAATTGCAAATTATATTTGTCTTTTTTCTATAGACTCTACTTGAAAATACACTTGTTAAAACGGAAAATCAACTATTTGAAATATATTTAATATACATATATATATATTATATATATATATATATATATATATATATATATATAATATATATATATATATATATATATATATATATTATATATATATATATATATATATATATATATATATATATATATATATATATATATATTATATATATATATATATATATATATATATATATATATATATATATAATATATACATCTATTAAGTCAAGGCGAGACGGTGAAAAAAACAAAATTGGACGCCGCTCACAAAAAAAAGAAGGAAAATACCCCTTCTTATAAGAGGGAGTTGCTTTTGTACCCATGGGGCGTTGCTTTACTATCTAAAAACTAATAATAACCGTCTGGAGATAAAACAGTTTTAACAAAATTTGTTGAACAATAGTTTTGTTACCTAATAATATTTAAAATTTAGAATTATAATTATCCAAAAAATTGTATGTCACTACAACTTTTTAGTAATATTTAAAACTACTATATGATTGTTCTAAACAAATAACATATAGTGCCGGATAGATTTTTTTCCGATGAAGAAGATATTCGTTGGATTTAAAGTTAAAAGCGAAAAAAATAACAGAATGACAAGTCCGCTAAAAGAAAATGTTGTTTGTGGGTTAGAAACATTACAAACCAAGGAGTAATCTTTGGGCTGGTATTTTATCTTTTTTACTCTAAAAAAATAAAAGGACAGTACGATGAAGTAAGAAATAAAGCAAAAAAAAGTTTTAACTAACAAATACACAAAAACGAGTTAAATTTCAAGATTCTTTAAAAAGACATATGCCTTGTTGAAAATTTTATTTTAAACTCCTATAACTTTAACTCGAACATCATTAATCACGTTCAACTTACAAACTCTCACAGCTTTGAAAATTTAAAGAAAAAATAACCCCCCACTATCTCTCGATGTGACTACATAAATCAACATGGTCACTTTGACCAGGGCACAAAAAAAATAGTGAACCCATAAAATATGTGGAGGGGCGGCATTTTGATTATCTATTTTTTTTTTAAATTTTATATTATATGGATTAAAATGGAGTGTAATATTATAGGTATTTTGTTGGATGCAGGAAAGAAGACAATTTTTTTGTCGGCAGGTAAAGAGTTATCAGTTGAAGTTACTCCGGGATTAAATCATATTTCTTATTTTAATTTAGTGTTTATTCTACGCTCTGTTATTTAAAGATTATGTGGAAGTTTAGCATCTAAATGCAACAATAAAACTGAAGGTTGATGTCTTTCAGTGACTGCGTCATTATTAATTAGTCCGACATTTCTCTTTCACTTCTTAATGAACCAAAAAAATGGTTCGTACTTCAATTTTTAGTAAATTATGTAATATTTAATTTCTGATAATTAATATGAGTGACGTTAGCGTCAGTGGATTCCATATTATAAGGATTCAAACGAAGGTCTATCCACAATCATAGATTTAAACATTTAATGATAGTAAAACAGGCCTTTAACCAAAATTAAGGACCAGGAACCAGGTCTATTTGTGCATAGACCTTCATTTGAATCCTTAGTGATTATTATCAGTAATAAAATTATTATGTGTGCATCCTGTAAATTTGTGAACTATGCTGTTGTTATAATTGTAACTGTTCTATTTATGATTACTGTTACCTTTTCTGTTGTGTTAATGTTTATTGTATAAATTAATCATGTTTAATCTTTCTTTTTATTTTTCTTTTAATTGTATGTTTATAATTTTTTTATTGCTGTTTGTATTTTATTATTGTTATATTACTTTTGTTTGTTACTTATTGCCATTATTTTTGTTTGTATTTATTATTGTATATTACTTTTGTTTGTATTTTATTAATGTTATATTACTTTTGTTTGTATTTGGACCATTGGTAAGTTTTTGTAAATAAATAGTATTAAACCTATAGTTTAATATGATATTACTTAAATCTAATAATTCATCTGTTCGACATATTTAATTTTGATTTGTTTTATTCAAGGATCTTGAATAAAGGGGATGACCATTAAGACTAAGGTCCGTATTCAAAGACATCTTCCTAACATTTTCCTAACATTCTTCTTAAGCAACAAGGAGAATGTTAGGAAGATGTCTTTGAATACGGACCTAAGAATGGAATCTTTATGTGCTGAAACGTAGATAAATAATTGAAGAAAAAATGAGTTTAAGTTTAATATTTTTTCTATACTACAACGCTTCTTCTCCAACTATTGTAGATAAGGAAGCAAAATAATAAGATGAAGCATTGCGTCGATTTATTTTAAACATAAATATATATTTTTTATAGTTGGTTTCAGTAACTAAGTAGGTACCTATTTCTCAACCTTCTCGTATCAATAAAATGATTTATTACTTTCTCTTCCTTCTCAAGTCCTTCCTCATAAATCATTATATTTTGTATCTCCCCCCCCTCCCAAAATGATCAAAACAATAGTTTAAAATCTTTGATTTTAATTTATAGTTTAATTTTCTCTTTAGAAGGTACAGCCTTACCAAAATATTAATGAGGTTAGAATTGGATTTATTTCTATTTTCAAAACATCGGTGAGACTGCCGGTTGCTCGTATATCATAGGTCATCAAATAAACTTTTTAATAATTGGTTACTCAGATTCTTTCACATTTGCCTCTATTTATTACTGGAGGGAAAACTCAGTAGCTTTTTACTTTTCTTCTTTTATATCTTATAGGTATTATAGGAAATGTCCTTAGGTAAATAGCAAATGTAATATGTTTGCTCTAAAAATCCGAAACCGGGATTTACATCCAATTACCTTCCCATTTAAGCGTTCTTAAGACGTCCTGATTGTGCTTTTCACCCACTTCAAATACTTCCTGCATTTGTATGTTTGTTATCATACCATAAACTGTTTCATTTCAGCACGAGTGCATCTCTTTATGTAATAAATAAGTATACTGTTTCATTTCAAAACGAGTGCATCTCTTTATGTAATAAATAAGTATACTGTTTCATTTTAGCACGAGTGCATCTCTTTGTGTAATAAATAAGTATACTGTTTCATTTTAGCACGATGCATCTCTTTATGCAATAATAAGTATACTGTTTTTTAGCACGAGTGCATCTCTCATTTTAGCACGAGTGCATCTCTTATGCAATAAATAAGTATACTGTTTCATTTCAGCACGAGTGCATCTCTTTATTTAATAAAAAAGTATACTGTTTCATTTTAGCACGAGTGCATCTCTTTATGCAATAAATAAGTATACTGTTTTATTTCAGCACGAGTGCATCTCTTTATTTAATAAAAAAGTATACTGTTTTATTTCAGAACGAGTGCATCTCTTTATGTAATAAATAAGTATTCTGTTTCATTTTTGCACAGCCTGTATACACACGGCGTTAGTCAGGTCGCGAATGTTGCAGTATCGAAGCAAGCTTAATACCTGGCTAAAACGGATGGTTTTACTCCCATAAGAGCGAAGCGTATCTAAAGACTTACTACAATATAAAGTAGGAGATTTCTATATTCTCAGGACGATCAAAGCGATTCGGAAATTGTAAAGATGAGCATTTAGCTAATCTAAATTAGTGTGAAATAGTTGCAAGTCATCCGTTTTTTGCTTTTTATTACCTGTTTAGGAATCATGAAGCATTTTACTCATTATTACTTTTCTTAATTATACTGTAGGAATGTAAGAGAAGTATTGTTTTTGTACTAAAAATGTAATTGATCCGTTTCAGGTTTGTTCACCAAGCTATCATCCTGTATGTGTGTATGTTTGTTTGTTATCATTCTGTATGTGTGTATTTTTGTTTGTTATCATCCTGTATGTGTGCATGTTTGTTTGTTATCATCATATATTTAGTTTAATAATTATAATTTATTTTATTCATTTTTTTTGGAAGTTCCTCTTTGTGTCCAATCTTACTATTGATATAATTAAATAAATATTTAAAATCAGATAATTCATAAGATCATTATTAAAATGTTTAATGCTTTATGTGAAACCGGTCCATATAGTTTACTACAGTGAACATTAACGATGAGTTAGGTTAACATTGACGATAATTAAAATGGACGATGAATTAGGTTAACATTGATGATAGTTATAATTGGCGATGAGTTAAGTTAACATTGACGATAATTAAAATGGACGATGAATTAGGTTAACATTGATGATAGTTATAATTGGCGATGAGTTAAGTTAACATTGAAAATATGTTCTTCTTGAGAGGAACTACTATCTGTTAAAACATACTTAAAGGATTTTTGTTAAAAATGCAACAATTTTTTCTTTTTACTAATCTGAATCGTGTCTGAATAATTTTCCTAAGTAAATTGATGTGAAAAGGGACATAAAACTAATGTCGTTGCCCTGCTATAATGCTTTCCATATGTTATTCTTTTGAACTGTCAATTCTTGACAAAAGTCCGTATAACTTAGTTAGTATGTTTAGGCGGATGTTGGTTTCTAATTATGGCGGGTTTTAATCCCTTCTGGTGGTTCTACTAATCCCCTACTAGGTCTCTAGGCCTGTAGGACATGGCTCCCCTAGCTATGGCTCCCATCTAATGGGCCTTTTCCTCTACCGGATATTCTACTAACTTACTCCTCTATCTTTTTCTACATCTTTTCGTTATTTATAAGGTGTTTCTACTTTACATTAAAATTAGATCAGTGTACATTTAGAAAGAAAACTCGACGTGTGGCGCTTACATCATTATGCGTAATTAGTCAAATCATACCTAATGGAACAACTTATAGCAAATATAGCTTACGACTTTAGCCAAAGGCTACTTTGACTTGGTACTCGAGGCAATAATTAATTTATATTAGGTTGCTTGTGATGGATATCATCTGAGGTTGTTCCCTCAGATGATATCCCTAGTGTGCCTCTAGGCTCTAAAATGATCATTGATTGTAATTTGAAGTTATAATAAGAATAATTGGCTACAAACTAAATTAATACTAATAGCCATGTATATGGATTCATAGCTAATGCATTAATTAAAGAACAATTAACAAAAGAATTAATTAAGGTATACCTTCTTACCAAGTTTCAAATCCAGAGACTATGTCGCGGCATCTTTTCAAATCCAGAGACTATGTCGCGGCATCTTTTCAAATCCAGAGACTATGTCGTGGCATCTTTTCAAATCCAGAGACTATGTCGCGGCATCTTTTCAAACCTCAGACTATGTCGCAGCGAATTTCCTTTCTTAATTTTTCATTTTTATGTCCCACTAACTACATTTTTGTACGAGCAATTATCTAATTAATTTACAATAGACAATTTCTTATTAAAAATTAAAATATAACAATTTTATTAATCATAACTATTTTATTTTTAAGAAAAAGGTATTTAAGAACATTACTTGAGGGTTTGCTATTTACATAGGAGCAGTATGGTTTTTTATCTATACAATACTGTATAACTATTTTTTGTATCTATATAATTTTATTGTAACCATCATTGAATTGAAAGATATTTGTTAACTATTTTAATAACATAATTAATAACACTTAAAACGAACTCTGATGGCTGCGGTTCTGAAACGCGGACATATTTTTCGATAAAGTAACATTAGATCAAGTCACGGACTTATTTAAAACTAAGTACTATAGACAAATTTAATTTCTTTCTTTTATTGTCTACTTTCTCTTTGGTTTATTCGTACCCCACCTTTTAAAAAAATAGAATTTAGGAGTAAAAAAGCACAAGAAAAAAATAAACAAAAGATTGTTTTTTGGGTTTAAGGTACTTTTTGTCTTTTGTCCCTTCAACTTTCTAAAACTTTCTAAAAAAAAAATCAGGTACTGTTATTGAGTTTTTTGCGAGGTACTACAGGTATTAAAAAAAAGGAAAAAGGGCTTTAAAAAATGTGTACCGTTATGTTGTGGTTCTATTTTGCACAAAGTGTCCCGAACTGTTTTGATGGAAACAAAGCAGAAAATGAACGGTATAACTTTCTAAATACCCTTATCTGTAAACAAACTGCTTTTTGCAATTTTTTCCCGTATAGAGTATTTCTTTATAGTCCAAGAGCCAAGTCTAAAAAATGTGACTCATTTTGTTCTACATCAAAACAAATGTTTCTGAAAATATATCTTTAATTATTAGGGAAAAGCATAGTCTGCCTATCCAGAGTATAATTGCAAAGTCTGCCTATCCAGAGTATAAATGCGCTTGCTTAAAATAATAGAATATCGCACGAATTTCAGTTTTCTTGTGATAAGTGGTTCCCTGTAGGTCGTATGCAAAACATGAACAGAATTTGTTTTAAAGCTGATAAAATTTTCTACAAAACGAGTGTATTTTCGTCAAAATCAGACAACTACAACTAAAGTTATGGCATTTGTTAAATGGCCAAAAAAATGCACAAAAAGCCAATATTTTTCCAAAGAAATTTGCTGACTTTGCATAAATTAACCGTTTTATATACTTGAAATCTGACTGTCTGTATGATAAGACTCAACTACTTTCAAGCACTTAATATCCTTGGCGAAAGCTGCCCCAATTCATACTAACGCCTATTTGTGTAAATAGGAAATTAGTGCGATTTTTGTATATATAATTTCTCTTGTTTTACACACACATAGATACAATAATGTATTTTTTTATTAAGTTCTACTCATACCATTTGATGTATCAACTTACGTCTTTACTTGATTTATATATATAATTTATATTAAATTATTTGGTCTTAGAGACGTTCTGCTCTTATATTTTGCGGATATACTTCACTGCAATTCAACTGAATACTAGAAAGAAAATGATGAAATATGGGTTCAGAGGCAACTGCCTCCGTGCCCCCGAGCAGACTGAGTCTGGCGCCGCCACACTATCATATTTTTCATCCTTTTTTCTTTTATATATAATACTTCTATAGGCCTTTTGTTATGAATGTCTCTTTTTTTATGGAAAGCTTAAAAGAGTAAAAAAAAAGTGTTTTTGCAAAGGAAACCTAAAATATATTTTTGGTATATTCTTTCAAAATCAAGGATTCTATATTTGATTCCATTGTTAGCATTTATCTAATTTATTTAGGAAACTATTTGCAATTTGAAGTAATGAATCATTATTTAAAATTGCAAATGTATTATTATTTTAAATTTTATTATTGCTATTTTTATTTTAACTTATTATTATTTTATAGCTTATAATTTTGGTTTTAAAAAATCGGATACGGCGTACTTTAAATTAATTTCGAAAGATTTGATTCGCTATTTGCTTATCATACTGAGAAAAATTTCTGGCGTTTCCCAGTGGAAAAACACTGGGTCTAACAAGAAATTCAAGTGAAGGGAATGACTACTAGAAGTATCTTGAGTTAACTAAATGAAAATAGTTAAGGGCGTTTAGTAGAATTGTCTAATCAATTCTGTTAAGGGTACTTGTTGAGGTAACCTATACGTTCACTGGGAAATTTAGCTAAACCAACAGATTTTAGTTAGAATCATTGTTAAAGTAACTAAATTGTTTAGTAACCTCCACCTAAGTTTAGTTAGGTGCAATGGTAAATTTTAGTTAAAGACAGAGATTCTCAAGCATTTTCTAGCTAAGCACAACCAATTTGTTTAGTTGGCGCAACGAACAAAGCAAAAATCCACATGTACTTCATTAGCCTTAACCAAACTCCACTGGGACTTATATTGACCTTAACTAATTCTGCCAGTAAAGTCTAGTAATGTTATAGTTATTTCAACTAGAATTTGTAGTGAATTAGGACGTAGTAGTTCGCTCAGCAAGTTTCTAGTTACCTTCTTGTGTGTAGTTACATTCTTGTTATCAGCAATTGCATTCTGGTTACCTTAACTACACATTAAGCAATTGCATTCTGGTTACCTTAACTACACATTCTTGTTATCGCAATTGCAGGTTACCTACTACACATTCTTGTTATCAGCAATTGCATTTTCTGTTACCTTAACTACACATTCTTGTTATCAGCATTGCATTCTGGTTACCTTAACTACACATTCGTTTATCAGCAATTGCATTCTGGTTACCTTAACTACACATTCTTGTTATCAGCAATTGCATTCTGGTTACCTTAACTACACATTCTTGTTATCAGCAATTGCATTCTGGTTACCTTAACTACACATTCTTGTTATCAGCAATTGCATTCTGTTACTTAACTACACATTCTTGTTATTAGCAATTGCATTCTAGTATCAGCAATTAGCATTCATTGCTTTAGTTACCTTAACTACACATTCTTGTATCAGCAATTGCATTCTTGTTACCTTAACTAGGCATTCAAGTTACCACATTAACGTTTCTGTCCACATCAATGAAACTTCAGTTATTACAACTATATTTTCTGGTAGACTCTACTACTGTGTAGTTACCTCTAATACATTTTCTGGCAGACTTTACCAATTTCTGGCCTTTTGTTATGAATGTCTCTTTTTTATGAAAAGCTTAAAAGTGTTTTCGCAAAGGAAACCTAAAATATATTTTTGGTAAATTTTTGAAAATCAAGGATTCTATATTTGATTCCATTGTTAGCATTTATCTAATTTATTTGGGAAACTATTTGCAATTTGAAGTAATGAATCATTACTTAAAATTAAATAGTATTATTTTTTCAAATTTTTTTATTAATTTTATTTCAACTTATTATTGTACGGGTTATTATTTTGGTTTTTGAAAAAAATCGGATACAGCGTACTTTCGATTAATTTCAAAAGATTTGATTCGCTATTTGCTCATCCTAACAACATCGGATTTACCTCGCTCGTCCTCAAAATATAAAAATCACTCAATTTATATTTCAGTGCAGTACAGGATCACTTTGGATGACCTCAAATAGTATGACAATCTCCTTTTTAAACTCAGAGGTCACCAATCCAGATACAGACCTTGCTCAATGCTGCTTAACATTAGTAATCTGACAAAAACCGTAGATATATTAACCTTACATTATATATCATGTATGACTTACTTTTTTATTATATATTTAAATAACACGGAATAACCATAGGACTAATGTGGAATTTAGCAAGCATAGAGTACTATTTATGTGCTACGTTTCATCTCATTATCAGCATTAGCTATATTTTTATCGAATCACATGACAAAAATCGTAAAATTGTCCAATTAAGTTGAAATTTGGTACCAGTGCAACCCTTTATAAAAAAAGTAATTATACAGTTTTATATGATACGACTTGTGTATCAATGGTTTTAGTTGTTCCACTAATGTTGAGCAACTTAGAGCGAGATCAGTCCCTGGATAGGTGACCGCTAGGAATAAAAATATATTTTAAATGTTTCTGACGATCGAAGCGAGTCCGAAGACAAACTGGAATATAAATTAGGTGATAAAAAATTTCCGAGGCACTCCGTACCCGATTTTTTTATAATTATGATTTTTAAGTTTCTCTTTTATTCTTTAGAAAATTTGGGTAAAACCTTAAAAAATGGGGTGTTGGGTTGAGAATTGTGGAAAGGTTTTTGGGACTGGTGAGTTTTTATTGTTATGAGTGAGGAAGTGTTGTTTTCTCTGTGGGAGTCTGGGATAGGGAGAGGGTATGGGGAGAGGGGAATGGGGGGGGGCAGAGTTTTATATAGGTGTGTATACAAGGCAAAGGGGACAGAATATTGTATATGGGGGAGGATGGCGCAGTGATATAAAATGGCGTATCCGCACCCCTCGTCTCACATCACCCTATCGATCCTAGTTAAACAGAGTTAGAAGATAGTCAAGTTTATATGTTGGAATGAGATAATACTCGACCTTTTGTGCTGATATAGGTCATTCTCCTCGCGCCAAGAATAACTTTACCTAAGAATCCTCCACCTCGTGATATTTCCGATGTTACACCCCCCCTTTTTCCTCCCTAGGAAATATTCCCCTAAGGATCACAATAAGGTTTCAGATATCCAACATCAATGTCAAACTTAATAATCCATAAATTTCTCACTTTTTCATTTTAAAAGATAAAAACCTAAACAAGAATTTACCGTAATATACTGATTTTCACATTTTATTTTATGACTTCTCAAATAACTATTTACACTTCAGCAAATGCTAAGAAAACTAAAATACACTAAACAAGTGTAATTTTTACTATTCCTCGCTCTTACGCTCTTGACTACTGACGACGTAAAAACAAGTGTAATTTTTACACTTCCTCGCTCTTACGCTCTTGACTACTGACGACGTAAAAACAAGTGTTGAAATTAAGATTTTTTTATGTTTTTGATAGTGAATTGTTTAAGGTTACCCTATTGTTTAAAGGTTCACTGATACAAATATATAATATATATATATATATATATAATATATATATATATATATATATATATATGTATATATGTATATATATATATATATATATATATTATATATATATATATATATATATATATATATATATATATATATATATATATATATATATATATATATATATATATATATGTGTGTGTGTGTGTGTGTGTTCTTTTAGTTTGATGATATGTAGTGCTGTAAAATGAAAATTGTGATTAGAGAGTGAGCCAGTTATCAAATTTAAAATATAACAAAAAATACAGCAAAATTATGTATTATCTATCTATCTAATGATCTATTTAATATCAATAAACCAATCAATAAAACACATTGTAGCGAATTTCCTTTTAAAAAAATCGCTATTGTTATATTAAATTTATTATTTAATTTCTAAAATAAGAAATAAATCGTTTTGTAATTTTATAAAACAACACAAACATGATTTTATAAAAAAAAATGTATAATATTTTTCTTTAGAGTCATTCTTTATATCAAGCCCTTGGGGTACAGGTGGCATAATCCACTAAATATAAAGATGCACCGTTTTATTTTTTTAAAGAACAACATTTTTTTAAATGCATCTTTTAAGTTAAAAAAAATCATGATAATTTAACTAGAAGAATATAATTAGAAATATATTTAATTTTAATTTTTTCTTGATTTCGTATTGAGATATATTAGTTTTTAAGAACCAATATATCTTTGATTTTGTGCATATATATATTTTTTAAAACAATGGTATTAAAAATTATTGGTGGTTTTTGCTTTTGGAAATACAAGGTTTTTGATTGAACTAAAGTTAGAGGAATTGATTACTATCTATTAGACTGTTTTACATAAAATATGTTCTGTAGTCAAGTGCCTGTAATGTAGGGTTTAGTTTCTTTTAAATTTATTATACTGATTTATTATTTAATTTAATTTTTTCAGTTCAAAGTTGTGATTTCTGTTTAGTGTTGTTGAATTCTTGTTGTAGCGGTATTATAGGACGTTGCTTGAGTTTGAGTGCGACATATTGGAATTAAGAATAAATGAGCTCTTATAAAATGATTATAAAATAAATTATAAAATATTAATAACATTTTTATAAAAGATTTATGTATAATGTTTATAAAATGTTTCCACCTGTGGCATGCGCTCAGTGGATACCATCCTGGGGCGGTATCAGTTTAACTAATTACTGGGGCAGTAACTAGGTTTTAGTTAATCGTACTAGAAATACCTGATAACTGATATTTGTATTTAATTCTCGGATTTCGGTTTTTAGGATAAACGCTACACTTTTCCTTTACTGTAGGCGAAGGGATGAAAATTTCAAAATAAACGTGGAAAAGTATTAATTATATACAATGTTACTTTTAACTCAAGTGTAATTTTATTGCTGCAGAGAAAGTACCCCCCCCCCTCTAGTTCTGTGAAACTTTAGTGCTTGGCAAGAACACAAAAAATTTTGGTGGACATCTTGTATGGTATTAAATCCACACAAGAGCTACAACTTACCACTAGGTTCTGTCGCTCTAACTTAAAAACAAAACATGAAGTCTATATAAGACTTTTAAACTTATATAACTATAAACCTGAAAACCTAATCGTGTATTAATTTAATAAAATTTAATTAAAGTAGGATATTTCCCTAAAATGAGTTTTATTTCAAATTAGCATATTTCACGCATCTAATAATGGTTCTATATGAGCTAATATTCTCATATAGAACCAATCATATTAGTAAAGAATTAGACTGCCAAATATGATGGCAGGTCTTCAATGCATTTATCAACATAATTTAAAAGTATAACCCGTATTATTTGATTGACTGCCTATTTTACCGTATTATTTTCTAAGCTTTATTTAATCCTGAGATCGAGCTTTGTGACGCCAAAGTAATACCAGCTTAAGCGTTAGAAATCATGACACTCTGAGGACGAGCGAAGAAAATCCGAATTTGTAACACTACAATTTAGATAACCGCTTTATTCTGTGGTCGATCGCAGCAAGATTGAAGTATTACTACCTTAAGACTTACATAATCATGCAATTTTATATTCGATTATTTTATTGTGCTTTATTTTTCATAATAAGCTTAATTTAATTTAATTAATTTCTTTTGTTTCAGGTAAAATTTTACATTTCATTATAATGTCGTAATCTGTCATTAGTGAGTACATATTATATTTTTTATTTAGTTTTAAAAGATTAACATTTTTGCTTTTATACTCTGAATATTTATTTATTAGTTATTCTTTTAAAATTCCAGTTCAATAATAATCATAGCAATAAATACTCAGATGATTGAAATAATGTACAATTAGTTACACTCAAAATTTTAAAAATAAAGTAATTAACTTTTTAAATAATAAAGAATTAAATAAAAAACACTCAACTTCGTTCTTTCCCATCAAAATTAAAATTTGTCTTTAACATTAGAAAACTTGTAGGTTCTCTGCCTTCTAAAGGGGCTTTTCCCAGAATTTGCAGTGTTTTTTGCATGTTTATGGTCAATAACCATGTTTAGTAGCCAAACATAAATTAAACTTTATTACAGGTATATACAGAATACTACCATTCTGTATAAGTATATTACTTTAACCTATAGTAAAGTATATTACTTTAGTACCTATTTATATTAAAGCATATTTCTTTAGTACCTATTTATATTAAAGTATGTAACTTTAGTACCTATTTAGATTAAAGTATATTACTTTAGTACCTATTTATATTAAAGTATGTAACTTTAGTACCTATTTATATTAAAGTATATTACTTTAGTACCTATTTATATTAAAGTAATTAATTTAGTACCACTCTTATTACAAGTAAATACTTTAGTAGTTCACTTATATACTTTAGTATTCTTTATTACAAGTAAATTTACTTTAGTAGTTCACTATATTACTTTATACTATCTTTATTACAAGTAAATTACTTTAGTAGTTCACTATATTACTTTAGTACTATTCTTTATTACAAGTAAATTACTTTAGTAGTTCACTATATTACTTTAGTACTATCTTTATTACAAGTATTACTTTGTAGTTCACTATATTACTTGTACTAGTTATTACAAGTAAATACTTTAGTAACCTTTAGTACTATTCTTTATTACAAGTAAATTACTTTAGTAGTTCACTATATTACTTTAGTACTATTCTTTATTACAAGTAAATTACTTTAGTAGTTCACTATATTACTTTAGTACTATTCTTTATTACAAGTAAATTTCTTTAGTAGTTCACTATATTACTTAGTACTATTCTTTATTACAAGAAATTACTTTAGTAGTTCACTATATTATTAGCTTTATTACAAGTAAATTACTTTAGTAGTACTTTAGTACTATTACTTAGTAGTTCACTTATTACAAGTACAATTACTTTAGTAGTTCACTATATTATTTTAGTACTATTCTTTATTACAAGTAATTACTTTAGTAGTTACTATATTACTTTTACTATTCTTTTTACAAGTAAATTACTTTTGTAGTTCACTATATTACTTTAGTACTATACTTTGTTACAAGTAAATTACTTTAGTAGTTCACTATATTACTTTAGTACTATTCTTTATTACAAGTAAATTACTTTTGTAGTTCACTATATTACTTTAGTACTATACTTTGTTACAAGTAAATTACTTTATTAGTTCACTATATTACTCTAGTACTATCTTTATTACAAGTAATTACTAAGTAGTTCACTATATTACTTAGTACTATTCTTTATTACAAGTAAATTACTTTAGTAGTTCACTATATTACTTTAGTACTATACTTTGTTACAAGTAAATTACTTTATTAGTTCACTATATTACTCTAGTACCACTCTTTATTACAAGTAAATTACTTTATTAGTTTACTATATTACTTTAGTACCACTTTTTATTACTAGTAAATTACTTTAGTACAACACTGTTTGTTTATATTTCATTTACGTGGTACAATTAATGGGTATAATTAACAGGAGTTAATTCTATTTATGTAATCAATCTTCTTTTATCAGAATGAGGTATTTGTTAAACAATATTTATATCTTAATATTTATCAAATGCTTTACTGTTTCCTATCTCCTGTTCGTGTAGAGTATATCACGCTTTGTATACTAATTTATAATTTACATTTATTTCCAGAGTTGTAAATTTGTGGAAAACTCTAAATTTACTATAGTTGTGAAATATACAAAAGGCATTGGATTTTAGTTTACAGTGTGTTAGAAAGACCTCTGGCATTGTTATAGTTGGTAATATTTCTAGACAATGTATTTTGTTTTAAAATGACAAATGGATTGTTCGGGTTATTGTCTGGGTTTAGTGGGAATGGGAGTGGGAAATGGGGAAATCAATACCGCTGCCGAAGCACTTCATCACGTGACTTCCCCAACCTGCTGGCAATATACTTTTTTCTGGGGATATTTTTAGAATTTTTTTTTTCACCCAGAATATTTTACCTGCTCGTTTGAGAATTGATCCATGACTCTTTTTTTTCGTTTTGTTTTATTTGAATATTTTATTTTATCATGATGTTTATACTTTGGTCTATAACCTTTTTGTGTCTGGAAATATTTTTATAATATATATTCTAAAACAACAAGAATTTCAAAGATTTTAATGTTTACTTGAAAAAATACACAGTACTTTAAAATAAAGTTGATGACTCAGACTTCAGCAATGTATATACTATGCAATATCCGAAAAAAAAAATACTTTTCTAAGCATTCTGTAAAAAATTTGTCGGAGATAGATGCTAGAAAATAGATGTGAAGGTGGTCAACTTTAGGCTAAACTACTCGTACTTTACTGTATTCCCTAAATTGCTCTGTCACTATTTCTTGTATGCATGGTCAGAAATTAATGCTGAGTCTAGCATGGTGAAGTTTTCTAAAATTTAACATAGGAACAATTTTTTCAAAATTAATCTAAAATTAAAGGGGGGACTCACAAGAAATTTTTGTCCTAATTTGTGTGGTTCTCAAGGTAAATACTAAAGCAATATAAGAAATAGCTAACAAAATCTTTTAAATGGTTTTTCTTGGTATGTTATGTAGACTCACGCATAATCCTGCCCCCTCCCTGATTAATAATATGGGGAGGGGGATGGAAAATTTCATTATCTAATGAGGCGATGACTGAAAAAAGGGTGAGAAATTAATTATGAACACAAATTCTTTTATAAACATATATTTTTTTTAAATAGAGCAGTTGAAATAATAGCTCATAAATATTATTATAGAATTGCTGTAATACATTTAAAATTATGTTTTAAATAAATAGTATACAATTAACTTTACAAACTTATCAATAGTTAATAATTAAAAAAATAGAAGCAAATCTTCAAATTTATTAATTAACAAGCTACCAAATGATACAATAAATAATACAACAAATAATGTAAACTATTAAAAGTATGGATATCATGACTACATAATTAGTTTGTACAAAAACATTATGTCAAATTAATATATGCATTCTTTCAAGTGTTAAAATTTAAAAAAATGTCAAATTCATGTACTTACAAGTATTTACATATTATTTAGGGTGGTGGTGTAATAATATTTAAAACTTTAAATATAATTTAAATCTAGATTATGTATGCACAGTTTTATAAATAATATTTAATATTTAAGTTATTTTTTTATCTAATGTTCGTTATTTAATTTTATAAATATTATTTATACTATTTATATAAACTAAAATATTTAATACTGAATTATTTATTTTGACTATCAAATTTAATTTGATTAATTAAATAAACAAAGATTAGAATGATGTTAAGCAGTTGTAAGTTTGACGGGAAATGACGAGCGAGTTAGTCGAGTCGAAGAGGGCTCGCTCGCAGTCAAGCCATTACAGACTCTGCCCCGCTTATTTTACAACAAAACCCGTCGGCCATGTTTCTCAACTTTATTGTTCCCCTTCTAACTTAGAAAAAGGCCTATCCTACATCTCTCAAATGACAACATGATGCTGTAACATTAAAACATTAATGTTAACAAAGTAGCTAAGTTAAACATTATTGATAAGTACTGTTTACATTAAATTTGTTTAAATTAAATTTGTTTAAAGTGTTAAAAATGTAATTTTACTTTTAGTAACGACTTCGGCTTGAATTTTGCTTTAGATAAACTTTTTTTAAAGTGTTGTCTTTATATTTATTTATTTAAATGTATTGTAAATTTATTATTAAAAAAATATATAAATTTAAAATAAATAAATAAAAATAGTTATTCATTAATTAAAACACCTTAAATTACTAACTTAAACTACATTTTTCCAAAAATTATTCTTGTTTTAAAATGATTTAAAATCATACTTATGATTAATAATTTTGCTTAAAACAAATTAGGATTTAGAGATAAAACCTAATTTTAAAAAATCAGTAAATACTCTAAATATCTAAATTAAACATTTTTCATATAATATGAAACCATATTAATACAATATGTTTATATTAATTATATAAATATGTTGTATTCAATTTTTTTAATTGTTGTTTTCGTGAAAATTGTTAAATAATGATTGATTAAAGATTTATTTCAAAAATTAACATTTTTACTTTTATTTTTATTTTTTCATATTTTTTTTTTTATTTATTTATAAGGTTTCATTCAACAATATATAATAGTTGATAGTTGGTAACTCGAAGACCGGCGGCCCAACACTTGACTGATTTTAGCTGTGTTGTATGTTATTACATTTTTTATTAGGATTACGTTAAAAATATATATACGTTTTTAATTTTGTTTAGGTTTTAATAGGTTGCAGATACATTATAAAGATAAATGAATAAATAAGTACAAATAATACAGAACATTAATGTTATAATAAATAAATTATTTTAGCTGATACAGATGTACAATTATACATACATACAAGGTACTGTTTTATATACACACACACACACACCACACATATATATATATATATATATTATATATATATATATATATATATATTATATATATATATATATATATATATATATATATATTTATATTTTATATATATATATAATAATTTTCTTTAATTTTAATAATTTATTATTATTATTATTATTTTATCTACTTTATTAAGATTTAACTGTTATAATCTTTTGTATTTATAACTTCTTAATTTTTTATATTGTAATTATTATTGTTTAAATATAATTAAATGATTATTTTAATTTTTTTATTTTTGAAGTATTCGTTAAAATTATTAAAACTTTTTTGACGTTTTAAGTAATTTAATTTTAAAATAAATTCATTTAATAAACATTAAATTGGAATGGCAATGGATTACCAATATGTTAAAATATTTTCTTACTATAACATTTCGATATAATATTCGATAATATTACGTATTATTAATTATTACTTATTTTAATGTCATACAAATCATTTTTTTAATTGACCTAGAAATCATATAATTGATAATTCCATGTAAATTTATATGTCTTTGATAAATTGTATTTAGAAACTGAAAATCGTTGGAGTAATTTCTTATATTTTATGATTTAATGTTGAAAAAAATGAAGTAGAAATGAACATATTTACTAAGACATGTATTAATTGTGTAATTTATGTGATAAAATATATAATTTAATTGTATTTTTATCTATTAACGATGTAAATATTATTAACTAACATACAAATTAAAATTATATGTTGAATGGAATTAAAAGTCATATAAATTAAATTTAATAATCGTGAAATGATTAATCAATGATTGATCAATAGGTTGTATATATTTGTGCTTCTAGGAAAGAAAACGAAATTTGGAAAATAGCTAATTTAGCCCTGAAAACGAGAACGAGCAAAAAAACTGTTTTATTTATTTTTTTATGATGGAAGCCGTTCTGGTATTTCTTGTTGGTTTGTCCCAAAATCTTATGAGTTTTTTCTTTCGTTGACACCAAATTCTATCTAAATCAGTTGAGGCATTTGTGCGTGCCGTGTATGTCTTTAAGGAAAGTAGCATAAGTCTACGCAGCCATACAGTAGCCAACATTTTTCGATTGATCGGATCTATAGGTACTGAATCATAGTCATATAGTATTAATATTCTCGCTCCACAAGCCGAGAGAATTTTCTCCTGCATTTGAAAATG
Organism: Microvelia longipes; assembly: GCA_018340805.1. NCBI lineage: Eukaryota > Metazoa > Arthropoda > Insecta > Hemiptera > Veliidae > Microvelia > Microvelia longipes. The sequence goes on from JACMZG010001911.1 coordinate 61,348,947, forward strand.
CTTCTTTCTTTTTCTTTGAATTGCTCTCTTAGCTTAATCAATTCCTTGCTTAATTACCTATATTAAGCTATATTAATCCGGTATATGCTTTATAACCTAAGCAGTAGTCTCGACTTGTTATTTAATCTTGTCCAATTTTTCAAAGAAAATGCGCATATTTATTTCTTAGATTATACGAATCATGGCAAAGCATTATTCACAAGCATTTGACGCTCAGCTGAGCTAATTTTTAGCGCATTGTCTTTGAAAAAATTTATAAGATTAAATCACAAGTTGTAACGCTACTGCTCACTCTATGAAGCAAAGCAATGAATAGATTATAAGCATGAAAGCATGCATTTCGAAGAAAATTCGCACGGGTTGCGGACCTCCGTGCCAGAATTATTTTTAAGTTATAACCTCATATACAGTATTAATATAGCGATAAAAAATTGTTGCCGGTACCAAGATTTGAACCTGGGAATCCTGTCTTTGAGTACATTGAGTGACCTTAATGACTCATAAGCTGCTTTATTTGATTCAGGGCCTCTCTAAAACATGTAATCGACACCCTACAAGACATTTCTTGTTTATCAACCGTATTTTAGCCATTTTAGTTTTTCGACATTTTAGTCACTTAGAGTAGGTCTTTTTGATTCTGGACCGGTTTCATCCGAATCAGCGCATGAAAATACACGAATAAGCCCACTTTTTCTCGACGGTATTTTTCGAAATATATTTTTCTGTGATCAGGGAGTTCTGAAACGGATCTCGAACACGCACTCAGGGGTCCATCTCCTACCACACGAGCATCCTCATTAGAAAATTCACTAAAAGTAGGATTTTTATATGTTTTCTTTTTTTTTATGCTATCCCCCCATTAAAGAGGATAATAAGGAAGTAACATGAAGATTACTGCAAATCTATACTATGTTGACAAATCATGTTAATTCTATGTTAATTTTACTTATTAGTAAACAAATAAACTGACACTTATTAGATTAAAAGCCAATCTTTAAGTAAGAATAAACTTAAAAGCCTAACTTATACATGGCTTTTAAGTTGGACTCAAACTTAAGTATATCATAAAAAAATACCGCCATAAGCCCTCCTCCTAAATTTCTGTCCTCTTTTTACCACATCACGTTCTTAGACGAAAAAAAATAAGAAATGAAGTGCAAGTTTACCCTCGGAGTCTTAAAGATAACTTTATTATTTTGGCAAAAAATTGAGTGACTTGAAAAAGAAACGTGGGAAGTTTACGGGGGATCGTGAGCTTTATTATGTTTTCGAGAAAATGTTTATCAGGTCGTAAAGTAGGGAAGTCCATCACGAATTTGACGATAGCTTCAGTCTCATCTCATTTGACCCTTCATCTGACAGTAATGGTGACTTAGCCTCACTGATCTTTCCCTTGTTTCTTCATTTTTGTGAAATATGTTTAGTATAACTGTGAGGGATGTTATACGTACAAATATTATTAGTAGACAGAACAGTCCTTGTGTATTAATTGTAATTTAGTGAAATTATAAAAGAATATATATATATATATATATATATATATATATATTATATATATATATATATATATATATATAATATATATATATATATATATATATATATTTTTGTGTGTGTACGTGATTTTTGTTCCTAGACGTTTCTATGGGACACGATAATCATTCGATCAGAACAAATGAATGCTTAAAAAGGCAAGAGTGTATGAGTAGACATTGTAAAACAATGGCTGCCTTGTCTAGATTGGGTCAAATCTAGCTCCCTTTATAATGTAAATTTTTATAAATAAAGTGTTTCTTCCTCTATAATAATAATAACAATAATGCCCTCTTAGAGCCTTGCAGCTCATCAGGAATAGCAACCGTTACGCTCAAAGTGTATTCTAAAGTTGACGATGATTTATCTAAACAATTATTTTATATAAACTGAGAGCGTAACCTGGGATGCGAACCCCAGACCTCCGGTGTCAAAGGTGAGTGTAAAGACTAACGCTCTGACGGCCTCGGCCACGGAGGCGGTCTTTATTTATATTTAACTATTTTAAATTATTTAGACTAGAAAGATTCCGGACCCATGAGCGTTCTTTGTTAAGTATTTTTAGAAATTCTATTGACTCATTGGAACGAAGCTATTTGGGGACTTAAAAACAAATAACTTAGCCTTAAACAACGAAGCCTTAAAATAGTTAATGATTAGACAAATGAAAAATGACATCATATTTTTTTATTATTTATCAATAGATCAATAATAACACTATAAGTTTTCATTAGGTAACCTGTCTGTAGTCAATTAAGTTATAGATTAAATACAGATAAATAAATTAAAGGGAGTAGAGCTGGATTTACAGTCGTGTAATAGACTTTAACCACTGTAATAGAGTTTTATCTGATCTATGGATTGCTACTAGTTTTTATCTATATCGTAATATTTATCTTGTATTTTAGTAATATATATTAAGCTTACCGGCTTGGCTGTTATTATTTTTTAATAGTTTTAAATTGCTAGAAATCAACTAAACAAACAAGTTAAATACGTATAGGCTATAGTGAATCTATGCCTATGTGAATCTATGCCTATGGTAGCCGAGTATAGGCTATAGTGAATCTCTGCCTACGGTAGCCGAGTATAGGCTATAGTGAGTCTATGCCTATACGGTAGCCGAGTATAGGCTATAGTGAGTCTATGCTTATGGTAGCCGAGTATAGGCTATAGTGAATCTATGCCTATACGGTAGCCGAGTATAGGCTATAGTGAATCTATGCTTATGGTAGCCGAGTATAGGATATAGTGAATCTATGCCTATGGTAGCCGAGTATAGGCTATAGTGAATATATGCCTATGGTAGCCGAGTATAGGCTATAGTGAAGCTATGCCTATGGTAGCCGAGTATAGGCTATAGTGAGTCTATGCTTATGGTAGCCGAGTATAGGCTATAGTGAATCTATGCCTATACGGTAGCCGAGTATAGGCTATAGTGAATCTATGCTTATGGTAGCCGAGTATAGGATATAGTGAATCTATGCCTATGGTAGCCGAGTATAGGCTATAGTGAATATATGCCTATGGTAGCCGAGTACAAAAATTGTATTGAACTTATTACTGAGGGATTTGTTAATTTTATATGATTTAAGATGAATTTTATATGTTAACGAACTGTATGGACTTCGTCAATACCTTATAAAGATACAATAGGTTTACTTAGTACTGGTACCTACTGGATCAAGTCTATGCTCCCTAGGTACCTTACTTAGTTGGTATCAAAGTTAGTACCATCAACTTTTAGATCCCTTTAGATCAATTTCAGATCCCTATGTTAACTTGGTACCAAAGAAAATGCCAGTATGTTTCTGGATACCTATAGTTTAGTCATACCTAAGTTCGAGCCATACACTTTTTAGATACTTACTGACTTGGTACCAAAGTACGAACCATTAACTAAGATTCCTATCAACTTAGTACCAAAGTTAGTACCATAACGTTTTTAGATTCCTAATTTATTGATATCAAAGTTCGAGCCATAAACTTTCTAGATACCTACTCACTAGGTACCAAAGTACGAACCATAAACATTCTAGATTCTACTGACTAGGTGCCCATGCCCATTAAATATAATTTTTTTTTATTAATACCTTTACGGTACCAAGTAGGCTTACTAGATACAACCAATTTTTATCAGGCCATTAAGGCTATTTACTACTTACACCACAGACTTACAACTTATTTGTTTGTTATTACTTAATACTTACTTATTTGGCATATACTTACTAGGTATCTATTATCAAATATACATTAAGTATTTATATGTATTATCAAAATTATTATTTATTTTCAAAATACAAATTAGTTATTCCAAATCAGTGTTCTTTCTTTCCAAAAAAAGTCTATATGTTGTTGGTGGTCTTAAAAATTAATAATATATATTTAAGTATTATAATAAATAAATATTATTACAAGCTTTTCTCAGCTGTGAAGATGAATGCTTTTTATAAAAAAAAAAAAAAAAAAAAACATCTCTAAATAATATATTTAATTTTTCTCTTTTTATGACATTTTGACTCTATTTTTAGCAAAAGAGACATACAACGGAACATACCCAATACTTAGAAACCTTTAATTTTTTTAGCAATAAAAAAGAAAGTCCTTTCTACCTTTAGTACTTTCAGTTTGTTCAAAAGATGTTTCCCACTCTATTGTAACTCCTAACATGACTTATTGTGTCCAGTATTCAGGGGATGAAAATAGCTTCAGATAGAACTGAAAACTCAAAACGGAGGGGAGACGGGAGTTTCTGTTAAAGAATTTTACGGTTAACATTCCTAAAGCAGCAAGTAGGGAAGCTAAACCCTAGTTTTAGGGTCCATAGACACAGAATCAACAGTCATTTCACTTAATAAACCTTTAGTATATTTGTATTAGGGAAAATTTGAACTTTACTTGGCATTATTGCATTCTTAGATGTTAATAAAATATCACCCGGTTTCGTTCTTCAAACAAGTTTTCAATAAAGTAAGAGTATATTGTTTAAGGCCTGTTGGCAGTAAAGGGAGCTATTACCCTCTTAAATATCTTCGGTTCTACGAATAATAAAAATAATCTAAATAAAGACTAATATAATCTTTTATAGGAAGAGTTTTCTTTAGGTTGAATTTTGTTAAGTTCTTTTTCGAGCTCTTGTTTGAAAATTGTATTATTATAATTTTACGGTATTATTATAATATGCGGTACTTTTATTTTCTACAACTTATGAACATTTTTTTCGAGATCAGAGGTATTAATCAGATCATTAGAGCTCTTAGAACCCACTCAAGTGGATCCTTACAGACCTGGAAAAGTAAAAGGATATCCTCCAGATCCTTTCACCCCTGTTTCTGAACAAATCTACCGACTCACAGAGGCGTAACATTGTTACTTTGTTCAGAGGTATTTTCAGAGTTTCTGTTCAGAAATGCTAAGCCAAAGGCCTGAGCTAGACCTGAGGTATTTTAGGTAGGCACCCAAGATATGACAAAACAGAGCAAGCGGTTTTTAAGGATATAAGGAGTTTGCTCGTTCTGCACTCAAAACATGACTTAGGTTTGCCTGTTCTATATAGGACTTAGGTTGCCTGCTCTATATAGGACTTAGGTTGCTTGACCTTTTAAGTGTATAAGACGGCTAAGCCGACAATGACTAGTAAAATAATCAATTAAGATGCTGTTGTTTATGGCTAAAAGTGACGCGGTAATCCATTCAGACAGCCTATTGATAACTAGCTTGGCTTGCGGAATCAATCCAAAAGTTTCCGAAGTCATATTAGGTCATATTAGCTTCCAAAGTCAACCATCCAAGGACATATTAAAGAGTTCTAGAATGTGGCTTATAGAGCCAACAATATGGATTCGAAACCACTTTGTTGTTGTCCTGCATTATGTGGTCGTATTACTAGTGTTTGTGAGTGACATACTGTCAAATTTCCAAAATTATTACTCATAAATAATTTGTTTACACAAAATTATATGTGTCAAATGATGAAATCTACAATAATACTAAAATATTTTGTTGACTAGGAAATTATTTTTTGAATTTCGCTTATTTTGTTATCTGTGTAGTTAAAATTATTGTAATTTTGAAAATCAAAATTATTATAAGTTTCTACAAAACTCTTTTGCAAGATTTTATTTTAAAAGCTTTATTATAAATTTAGTTTCTTACGAGAAATTAATGTATTAGTTTCGTCTGGTGTAGTAATTAAATTGGGTGTAAACCAGACATTTGAATGCAAGAAAATGATTAATCATTAAAATCTTGATGAAAAAAATTTTCAGCATTATTAACAGGAATAATGTAGAATATTAAGTTGTTGAACAATAAACAATACCTTAAAATACATCAACATGTTTTAAATATATAGTTCACACAAATTAAAAAAAAGAAGAATATATAATTACTATTAACACTTGTTAATATTACATTTCTCGCTTTAATTAATACATAAGTCTGCGCATTTAATAGCAGCACAAGCGCATAATAATTAGTAACAAAAAATGCGCATTTCAAGTAGCTGTTCTACTAGTTATTATTGCAAGCCATAAAAGTCGTAAAAATGAAGTTAACCGCACATTAAAGATTAATGATTCTAGATAATATTTTTTTTAAATTATAATTTATTTAATACATTTTTAATTTTATTTTAACGCGATGCTTTTAAAGGAAAAAAATATTTATGTATTTTTTTTTACATATTTTGATTATTAATGAGTTATTAGAGTTATGAGAATAAATTAATGTATCTATGTGTAATCTGGGTTTAATTTATTATAGTAAACATTTATAATATATTAACATTTCTTAAACCAAACTTTATCAACTACGTGCTTTAATTTTACGTTGGAGCATTATAACTTAATAAAAGATTTTCTTATGTAATTAATCCCTTGTTAATTAAAATAGTATTTTAAAAAATTATGAACTAATTTAAAAAGAGAACATAAGTATATAAATGGAATATAAAATAGTATATTCATTAATATACTTAAATGAAATTAGCAAAAATAAATATTATATAATGCTGTTCTTGTTCTCTATTGATTTCATCAATTATATATTAATAATTAATAACCTAAGTTTTATATTGGAACGAAAAAATTATAACTATTTATGAAAATACACATAGCCAAATACACATAGAAAATACACATAATAATAAATACATTAAAATATTACTTATTAAAAACGTTAAAATACTTTTTATTTACTAAAAAGTTTATAATATAAAAAAATCCATAATAAATATATCATATTAACAAGTAAAATCTTTAATAAGAATATATCGGTAATGAATAAAGACGTTATCAAGTATAAAATATTAATATTAAAAATAGAAATAAATATATAATATCAATAAATAAAAACGTTATTAAGTATATAATATTAATAGTAAAAACGTTATTCAGAATATAATATTAATAGTTAAATTATTAATAAGTATATAATATTAATTAATGATAATATTAATTTTAAAAACAATAATGTGTATATAATATTATATTAATATTATGTAGGTATTAATATTAATAAGTAAGAACATAAATTAGCAAAATATAAGTAATAATATTAATACGTAAATGATAAGTAAACATATTAGTAAATATAATATATTAACAAGTAAAAACATTACTAAGTATATAATATCAGTGAGAAAAAAATGTAAAAAGTAATAATATTACTTTACTATATTAAAAGTAATAATATTACTTTACTATATTAAAAGTAATAAAAATGTGAATAATGTGACGAAAGAGACAGTAGTGCAAGGTGCGAGGCATCCTGGCAGGTATTAAGAAATAAAAACCCTTAAAATATGTAAAGCAGTTAGACCACCCAAGCCCTAGTGTATTGTTGGTCTAGTATAGTCTCTATACCTAAAATCTTAGTGTTTTCGAAGATTTTATTTCTGATCATTATTGTTCTGTTAATTTTAAATTAATATTTTCAGTAATGTATTCATTTATCAAAAGCTGTATATGTACTCGTGTTTTTATGTTTAATTATTTACCTTTTCATTGCATTATATTTTTTTTATTCCAACTATCATAATTAAACTTTTTACATGTTCTACTTAATAATACACGAGTATTTTTGTATTTATAATTTTTGTTAATAAATTTTGTGACCTTAAAGTTTTAAAAATTAATTTTTCAAAATTGCATTAATTAATTGCATTTTGTATTAATTTTTAGCATTTTTTTTTATTTTTTTGCATGTATTACCATTTTTTTCTTTTTCATACATGCATATTTCTTTGTAGACGACTGGACAAGGGTATCAATTTCACAGTTATTTTCATTACACTCTTATTAACATTAATTAATTTTTTATTATTTTGCTACTAAATTTTTATAACCATTTTTAAAAAAAAAATAATTAAGGAAGTCCCTGATTATGGCAAGGGTATGAAAATCGTTAATGAATAATATTAAGTTGTAAAATGGCAAGTTTATAATTATAGTTTAATTAATATTGTTTTGTATGTTTGATCGTTATATTTGAGTTTAAATGAATTTTACCACTGGAGCATCCAATTCGGAATCCATAATAGTGACTACTGTTTCATTAGTTAAGCGCATTAAATTGAGTTTTTTTGGTCCAAAATTTAGTTTCTCTAATACTTTTTTGTAGGACCTATAAAGCAATTCACTAATTTAATAAAATAACATACTAAAATAGTATTATAAAATATTATATAATACTTTAACTTATCTAAATATCTTATTTTGGAATTTCGGTTAGAAAGGTAGATCAGGATAAAATTTATGTTGGAATTAAGAGTGAGTGACTTCTTAATCAATATTAGTGCAATTTTTTTCTAATCGTTTGCTTTAAATACTGCTAATATATTTAGGTTTCATTTCAATACTGCTAGTATATTTAGGTTTCATTTCAATACTGCTAGTATATTTAGGTTTCATTTCAATACGGTTAGTATATTTAGGTTTCATTTCAATACGGCTAGTATATTAAGGTTTCATTTCAATACGGCAAGTATATTTAGGTTTCATTTCAATACGGCTAGTATATTTAGATTTTATTTCATTACGGCTAGTATATTTAGGTTTCGTTTCAATATAGCTAGTATATTTAGGCTTCATTTCGGATCATTAGTTTTGAACTTTGTCTTGGGTATTTCGACAAAAATAATTATTTTAAGTATTTGAGTTAAATACTATACAGTTTGAGAGTGCCGTCTCCGTGTTCGAGTTCGTTAAGGCGTCAGTATTTATACTGACCTTTGACACCACAGTAGTCTGAGGTTCGCATCCCCGGTTACGCTCTTAGATTATATAAGATTAGTTTCAAACAGAACCAACGAAGCGTAACTGTTCCTACTGACACCTGAGGATGCTCTTCCAGTCTTCTAATGAGCATAATTATAATAATTACTATATAGTTTTAGTGGTTTGGTTTTAAGGCATATAAACAATGGAAACAATCGACACAGTATAATTGTGCGAGAGACGCATAGGAAATGTAACAAGCAAAATGCAATGTTACATCTGGGCACTGTTCCATCATTCAACATTCTTTATCATTGATGGCTCGACATAATGCCATGTCCCACTCTGTTTCGTTAAGTCTAATTCATCAGAGCACCGACAGAGCCTGAACTCAGTCTGACCTTTTATTGAAATTCCGAAGAAAATAATGTGATGCATTTACCACAGACAGGTGTCTCTCGCACAAATTTATATTGTGTCAACAATTCATGCTTGGCAAAACTCGTTAGTAGCATATGATGAATGGAAAAAATCCTGTGAATCACATTTGGCGGGAGTTGAACACATCATAATCAACAGTGTTGATTATGATCATGAGGGAGTTGAACACATCATAATCAAGTAATGTAATAGTTTTTAGATTCCAATAGTTTTTTTTAAACAGTTTTCGAGTTCAGATGGATTATACTGCTTTCTTATGGCCGTACATTGTTTTATTCCCAAAAATTCTCTGTCACTATGTGTCTTAAAGACTTGACATTTTCTACACATGATCAGAAAATTATGCTGATCTAAGCCCTGCATTTGGAGTCTAGTGACTCCCAATTTCTACATCATGCTTAGGAATTTACTTTTGAATCTTTATTAATAAAAAATGATAACTAATGATGTTCGACACCTTAACACATTCTGTATGTTTCCGTGATTAGAATAGAGTTGTGTAACGTCACAACTCTGCAACGTAGGTAACCATAACTGTGTAACGTATAGGTAAACATTATGGAGTAAAAACAAGATAAGATAATGAACTGGATGTTCCAAGGTCTACTTGAAATTAAAATATTTTACCAAAAATTTTGCATTTTATGCCTACCTCCCTTTTTCTGTTAGTGTCCATGACAGTACGCCCTTAAAAAATAATATATTTGATCTTTTTTTTAATTTTTAATACATTCTTTTTTCCTTAAGTATGATAAAATGTGTTTTTAATAATAATTATAAAACTACATTAGTTTTGAACAGGGGGTTTCAGGATGTTTTTTTTTAAATCAAAATCGTCAAAAATAAGAGAGACAAATGAGATGTATATAAGATAGAAGGTTTATGTGCTATGGATTTAATGAAGGAATAGGTTTTAGGTAGAAAAGTTACATAGGCTGGTATAATGGCTCCTACACCATAGCTCTCTGCCAGGGGAAGGACCACCTCGATCAATATTAAGCCTCTCTTTTATTTGCCTACTGTTTGCCTATATATAACTCTAACACCCCACATCTCATTCCTGTGCAAGTTTTTAGTATCAATTTTTATCTTTTGATAAGCTCTTTAACTAGGTGGCAAACATTTCATCTTGTATCCTAATCAAATTAAGTTATTATCCTTTGTTTATGTCGGTAATATTTAATGCATTCGTATTCTTTGTTTACGATGGTAATATTAAATGCATTCGTATTATTTGTTTATATTGGTAATATTTAATGCATTCGTATTCTTTGTTTATGATGGTAATATTTAATGCATTCTTATTCTTTGCATTGATGTTGAATGTTTTCTTGATTTATTTTAATTATTTATAAATGAATTTGAAAGTTAACTCGATGTTCGACTTTTACATCTGTTATATTTCAATTTAAACCAAAAATTTGTATTTTCTGTTAATTAATTATTTCATTATTAATGCAATCATATTTTTTCTGTTTTAGGTATGATTCAGAAAATTTCAAAAAAATGAACTTTTTAAGTGTTGTAAGTAGCTCTTGTTTTATTTGAAAATTGTTTGAACTTGGAATTATTGGCTGAACTACAAATTTTAGGGTAGTAGTCAAGAATATTACATGTATTGAAAATAAAATTATTCATTAATAACATAAAAATAAGTCTTACTCAACCTTAAGTAATGTTTCTGACTACACTTCTTGTTCTTATATTAATAACATAGAAATAATTCTCGGTTGTATCAAATGATACTATGATAGTTTTAAAAAAAAAAATAATAAAAAACAATTTTAAAAATAATAACACATCTAAAAAGCTATTGTAAAATCGTAAAAAAAATCTCCAAAGAAAACTAGAGGGTTGTAAGATATTTTTATTTTTAGTTTTTAAAAAATATACTAGAGGGTGTGAATAAAGAAGCACGTGTTGGACATATGTCAGACACTCTAGAACTCAACCTCTACGACCATTATACTACAAACAAACACACTTGACACTCCGGAGTGAGGGCACTTAAAATTATATCCATAAACCACTCTTAAAACAACTGTTTCTTAATATTAAAACTAATAGATTTAAAATTATTTTTGTATAAACATCCTTCCTACATTTATTTTTCTTGAAATATATTTCTTGAGTTACTTTGAAATATACTTGTTTATTTGTGTTTTGACAGACAATATATTTCATTGACAACAAGATTATCTTATTGAATAAATAAAAATACAAAGTAGAGACATTTTCGTTAAACATTATGGATAAAGAGTTATTGAAGAAAAGATTTAGTTAAAATAGTTTATTTAAGGTTTAAAAAATATTTTGGCTTTTGTTAATATTTATTTTTGACTAGCGCCTTTATTTTTAACATTGTTTGTATTTATCAAAACTACGAATGAGAAGTTATTCGTGTATTATGTAACGACTTTAAAAAAAACAAAAAAAAAGGCGCAATGTATTAGTCAAAACCGTGATTTGTTTACACAAACTTGCTTTTGTCAGTCGATAAAACCATAGAACTAATGCTGATAAATATATTGAATCGCCCATGTGTTAGTCTAACACATATAGAAATATATGCATACTAAATTTCAACCTTATCCAACATCTTGTTCATCTTAAGTGAATTTTTGAAACAAGAAATCGTTTGAAAATTATCGTAAACTCGAGACTTCCCTACCTATTCTGACTGACGAAGACATACGTCGTCGAAAATTGTTAAACCTTATCATTGTTTCACCTCCTGTAAGTTATTATTATTATTATAATATTGTTATAATATATATATATATATATATATATATATATATATATATATAATATATATATATATATATATATATATATATATATATAATATATATATATATATATAGCTTTATTAATGTGTCAAATTTAACAATATTTTGAGAAACTATCGCCATATTTCCCCTGAAATCTCATTAATTCATCTTCTCATAGGAATTGATGTTTGTTGAACCGTGAATCCATTTGTCGAACCGTGAATCCATTGTGTCGAACCGTGAATTCATTTTGTTGAACCGTGAATCCATTTTGTCGAACCGTGAATCCATTTTTGTCGAACCCTGAACTCAAGTTGTCGAATCGTCAATCCATGTTGTCAAATCCTTGACCTATGTTTTCGAATACGATGGCTTTCTATTGCTTAACTTTTTTACTTAATCCCTTAAACAGAAATAGGTGTCATTTCTTGAAATAGACTCTTTTAAAATATAATAATGGATCTTGAAGTTTTGAAAGGTTAAAAGTAAAAGTTAAAAAATGTTAGTGAACATTTGTTGTAATAACTCACTGGTACTTTACTGATTTTTACTTACAGATAAGTTAAAAGAAATACACTTGGAACTAATGGTTGAACATGTCACCGTCTTCCCGTCCATGACAAACTGTGGAGGGCTTTAACTTGAGATTGTAGTTTTACTCTATCTTTTTCAATGTACTGGCACTTAGGGTTCTCATAGGTTGATCTATAAATTATGCTTTTTTAACTTGGAACACTCTTGTAGGTAATAAATTAATAACTGATTTATTATTTGATACTACCAAGTTTTGCAAGACATGAATAGTTGACAAAGTATAGTTGTGGAAAAGAATCCTAGGAAATGGAACAAGCAAAATGTTATGCTACATCTGGTGGAGCTCGACATATTGTCATGTTCGAATCTGTTCCTAACTCATCATAGGGCACCACTGACAGAGCCTGAATTCAGGTTTTAATAGTGTTTTTTTTTTTGTAGTAGTTAAACGTTTTGTTGAACTTTATCTCAAATATTTAGGTTGTGCTACCCGTACTTTTTTCTCTATATCCCGTATATTCTCTTGCACAATTATATTGCGTTATCTTTTGTATATTCCCAAAATTGCTCTGTCACCATTTGTCGTTGAGACTTAAAATTTTGTACTTTGTACTACTTCTTCACTAATTTACTATTATATTGTACCTTATTATATTATATGTACTTTTACTTATTACTATTATAGTGTACTTTACTTATATTTTACTTATTTACATTATATTGTACTTATTTACTATTTACTATTATATTTACTTTACTGTACTTTACTAATATTTTTACTTATTTACTATTATATTGTACTTTACTTATTTACTATTATATTGTACTTTACTTATTTACTATTATATTGTTCTTTACTTATTTACTATTATATTGTAATTTACTTATTTACTATTATGTTGTACTTTACTTATTTACTATTATATTGCAATTTACTTATTTACTATTATATTGTAATTTACTTATTTTGTCCTACCACTTGAAATTTTCAGCGTACCATAGAGACTAAATATTTCTAAACTGGCTAAAATCCTTAACAATATTAGTTAGTAGTTAATAATTAGAAGCCATAGACGTCTCAATTATCTTTTTAATTGTATTTTTAACTCTTAGGTTAAAAGCGCAATTAAAAATATTTACATTAAATAATTTTAATAAAAATATTATAAGCTCCCAGACTGCTAAAGAGCCAGGGGCTAAAGTCCTCAGTTTAGGCTTGTGTAAGATTATAATTACAAACGTTTCATTTATAAATTTCTACAAAGCCTAGTTATATAAATACAGTTTTTATCTAATTAAAACCATCTTTATTACGAGCAACGCTATATAAAATGAATTAAAATTTCAATCAAGTTTTTATTGTCTTGTATTGGACCCCTCCGATTGTGAACTGCTGGAAATTGAATATACATTCAAACAGAAAATTATTCCATTTTCAGTGAAAACGATGATTGGATATTGTTGTATAGGAATAATAAAAACCAAATTTTTTGTGTATTGAATATAATTTTTAGAAAGTCAATTTTGTATTGAAATACACTTAGATTGAATTTTGCGTGTATGCTAAAGGTTTTATAATGGTATTATTCAAACCTTTTGTACCATATCATTTGATACTACCGTGTTTTGCATAACATGAATAGTTGACGCGATAATAGTGTGAGAGATAACCTAGGAATGTTTCGAGCCAAATGGGAAGATTGAATTATTTGACATTCGTCATTGATGACTCTATTATTATTGTATGACTGTATTATTGTATTATTGACGTGTATTACTCTTTTTCGTTACGCTACTCTTTAGGACGCCACCAAAGCCTCAATTCACATCATTATATACTCTATTCCATATACTCTATTTCATACTCTCATCATTTAAAATTTGGAAGAGGATAAAGTAATTTAAAAGAGTATTTAGAAGAGAAGATGCTCTTTTACCCATATCTTGCGAGATTTCGCAAAGTTGAAATTAAAGCATTTTGCTTCTTACATTCCTAGTTTTCTCTTGCTCAATTTCTGTTTATACTGAGCTGTGATATACATTTATTACTATATTTTGTAATGAGTATTACTTAGCTTAAGATATTTGTTTCAATCTTCCAATTCGTTTGTAGACTCTTTCGTTAGAAACGAGAGATCTAAAATCTTGAATTTAAACCCTCTCCTGTTTATATTTATAGATGGATTGAATATTTTTACAACAAATTTAAAATGTTTCTCTAGTATTTAGATTCATCTTTTGTGTAAAACCCTTAATAAATTTCACTTTATAATCTTGATGTCTATATCTTTTTTTTAAAATAAAGATATCAATTCTGTCAGGACCTTTTTATTTAAGGACATCCTTGGAGTTTTTATTCTGAATCCCACCTACACTTTCCAATTAAATAGAAAGATATACCTGTTAATAATGACGTTTGGAGAAAGGAAAGGTTTGAAAATGCCAGGTATAAACAAGTCATCAGCGTACATCCAAGGGCTTTTTTTTCATAGTTTCCGACGCCATCTTGCCAACTCGTCCCTATTTTATTGCCACTGATTTCTTATTTCTATTTCATATTCCCTCCCCTTTTTTTCAACACCTGGATATGTTTTTTGAAGGGTTTCAGTTCCAAATGTCCTGCCGGTTATATCTGTTGGAAGTTCGATTGTTACCACAGTTTCAGTTTTAAACAGAGTGTCGAGTTGTTCGCGTGTTATAAAACTATTACGTTGGTGAAGATTGCTTTTTCACAGAACTATGTTTAGATTTACTGCGGCTCATCCATCTAGAACCTCGTTTCACTCCTATCAAAGTCTTTCTAACAGGTCTGCTTTTTTCAGTTACTATTTTTTCACGATTTTTAAACAAAGTTTTTAACCTAGATTCTACTAAGAAATTGTTATATTGCAGATTTGTGTTTTTTATGTTTTTAGAAAATATTTATTGTTGGGTAAAGTATGTGCTTACAAAACCTTACGTAATGTATTGAAACTTAAAACACTTTGAACTCTGTAACTCCACTTACAGTTGTTGAAATAAGTCGATGTTATAATATTAAATGAAAGATAGCTACAGTGCTAGTATATATATATATATATATATATATATATATATATATATATATATATATATATATATATATATTATATATATATATATATGATATATATATATATATATATATATATATATATATATATATATATATATATATAAATATATAATATATATATATATATATATATATATATATTAAATATCAATAAACTTATAGAAATCATAAACTTACTACTGTATCCTACCAATAATCAGAAATGTCGGATGTGCACCAAATATTTTGTTTTAAAGAACTTTAATAAATTTGACTTATCTGGCTTTCAACAACAGAGCAGTAGGTATCCCCTTAAAATATCTATTTTCAATTTTATATAGTTGTCTTAAATCCACGAATCCCCAGCATCAATGGCTTCAACCGAAAACCGAGTTTGCAATGGAACATAATATATTACTGCTTAAAATAAGAAGTTCTTTCACCTATAGTCTCCTTATTCAAAATAGTTATTTTTATGTAAATGATGCGATTTACAGTGGATTTTTCCTTGCCTAGGAAGCTAAACACCTTCATGTAATGTTTTTATCTACACTATCGCTCTACTCCTTTATAAATTTAAATTCACTCTTATAAAATTATCCTTTCAGAAACTGGATTCACTGAATAAAAAAAAAGTATTTGAAAACAACTTGTAATTTAAATTTCAAACAAGATTAAAATAATAACAGGGATCAGTTGGTGTAGTCTGAGCAAGAAAAGCTCTTGCTATTAAAATATCTTTAAAAAATTATCTTAATATTGGATGAAATTTCCATCCATCTTATTTCTATTTTAATAATAGGTTTAAGAAAATGTGTTATTAAACCCTTTGAATATATTCATAGGACGAACTAATTCTCGTGTAATTCTTGTCAAAATTTCTAGCTACCATGTTTTTTTTAATAAGTATATTAATAGAACATGTATTTTAAATGCATATTAAATTTATACCTACTGTAAAGGTGTAATGATAACGATTTCAAAAAAAGTGATCTGGGATAATGATGAGGTACATTATTCAGTGTTATAATTATATAATAAATATTTTATATAAGCAATAAATAAATGTCTCTTGTAGGGCCTTTAAGATAATTTTCCAGTGGCTGTTAAGAGAAATTGCCCGTAAACGCCTCAGTTAGGACGCATATACATTATTCTCCATCATGTACGAGTATAACTGGCGAAATGTCATATTAATTTTGGATCAGGTGCCGTCTTAAGGCACCGTATTTTATTAGCATTTTCTTCAAAATTAATCTTAATGAAATTAAATAATTGCTCGCAAATCAAACTTATAAAAAATCAAAGCTATAGAGCGCAGTTTGATTAATCAACTGTTGTTTGACGCCATTGATAACAGTCGAGTCCAGCTTATGAATGGCTCATAAATGAAGTTGATTTTATGTAATTTTCAATATTAATTATTTTTTTATATAATTTCATTTATTACACTTTTATCCAACTACTAAGGAAATGTTATTTTTTTATTGATAAATAAAATAAAAAATCCTAATAACTAAAGAAGAATTTTTTAGTTCAAGGGTTTTCAGCACTTTGTTTCAAGGCTATTGCATGTATTGCCCACCTAACAGCTATGCTTTGTATCGCGAATAGAGTTGCTTTGCTTTGTATCGCGAATAGAGTTGCTTGCTTTGTATCGCGAATAGAGTTGCTTTGCTTTGTATCGCGATTGAGTTGCTTTGCTTTTGTATCGCGAATAGAGGTTGCTTTGCTTTGTATCGCAAATTGAGTTGCTTTGCTTTGTATCGCAAATTGAGTTGCTTTGCTTTGTATCGCGAATAGAGTAGCTTTGCTTTGTATCGTGAATAGAGTAGCTTTGCTTTATATCGCGAATTAAGAAGCTTTGCTTTATATCGCGAATAGAGTAGCTTTGCTTTTGTATCTCGAATAGAGTAGCTTTGCTTTGTATCGCGAATTAAGTAGCTTTGCTTTATATCGCGAATAGAGTAGCTTTGCTTTGTATCGCGAATAGAATATAGAGCAGCTTTGTAGCTAATTTCGTGTCGGAATTATAGCTTTGTGCCTCGTAATTAACAGTATGATTATTCCATTAGGTTTTGTTAATTACTAGTAGTTATTTATATACATGTGGGCCATTTGTCATTTGCAGAGTCCGACCTCATGTAACATATACATGATTTGGCGGCGTCCTATTCAAGTACTGACCACGCCTGATATAAATTAACCTTCTTTCAATGAGGACAGGTTGTGTAACTTTAACATGATAATATATTTTTTTTTTATACAAGCTACAAAATTAATTCACGTAAATACTGCCACCCATACAGCACTGACCATGATACGCTTAATTCGTATGATTTGCTGCTTAACTTGTATGATCCAAAAAAAAACATAAATATACTTGCCGTACTGAAACGAAACTTGGTGTACTTATTAATTACGTAATGTTATACACTTGTACCAAATTTCAACTCAATTTCATTATTTACCAATTTTTTACAATTTTTTTAAAAAAATGTACACAAGTCATTGGATAAAATTTGAACTAATGGTGGAGATGATATGGATATAAAATATATTACACAATGTGACGCATTTATTAATTGTTTCTATTGTAATTATGAAAGAAATTTTAAAAGACATTGCCATTATATTGAAGCCAAGTATTTTATTTCTCTTAGATAAAGAATATATTTAGAGGTTGTGCGCGGTTTTTAAGTTAGTTGGTGTTTCAAGTCTAAAGGCCATGATGGATGTTGGCTCGCCTCTAAGCTACGGTAGAATTATAATGGCTGGAAAGGTCGTTCGACGAGCTACATTCTCCGCCCACCCTTACCTCAAATAGTCAGGCAACCAACATTCTGTCTTCACCTTTACAATACTAACTTTTAACTTTATTCTTTATGTTATAAGTATTGCTAAAAAAACTATCATACTTTGATGGTATTGTCAATGTGGCCGAATAATATTATACTTCGATGGTATTGTCATTTCTGCCGAAAAAAATAACTTCTAAATTCTTCTATAATAACTTCTAAGTATATAATAATGATAATAATATAATATTCTATTCTACTAGTATATTGTACTTCGTAATATTAACATAGCTGCCGAAAAAATATTATATTTCGATAATATTATCATTTCGGTCAAAAAATATTATATTTCGATGATATTATCATTTTGGTCAAAAAATATTATATTTCGATGATATTATCATTTCGGTAAAAAAAATATTATACTTCGATGATATTATCATTGCTGCCGAAAAATATTATACTTCGATGATATTATCATAATTAATAATGCCCGTTTAGAGCCTTGCGGCTTATCAGGGATAAACCCTGCGGGAACCACCTCGGGTGGTAGTAGCAACCGTTACGCTCTAAGTGTATTCTAAAGTTGGCGATAATTTATCTAAACAATAATTTTATTTTTAAAATTTTAAACTGGAAGCGTAACCTGAGATGCGAACCCCAGACCTCTATGGTTTTAAAGGTCAGTGAAAAGACTAACGCTCTAACGATCTCGGCCACGGAGGCGGTCATATTATCATAGCGGCCGATAAATATTACACTTGCTTTGAGTATATAAAATACTTTTAATCGATTAAAAGTATTATATTATCGATAAAATTATTATAATTTAATTTTTTTTTTATTCCCGGGTAGCCTGCTTTGACAACTTGGATCATTAGCAGACCTGAAATTGTTATAATTTGGTATTGTTATTGATGAAGTGTGTTGTACTCCGATAATATTGTTGTATATTTGTTTATAGGAAAAAAAATAATACTGCCAAATTAAGTGGTAATGAACTTGGTAATAAAAGGAGGTAATAACAAAAAACTTTGTATTTTTCCATAAACAACTGATTGTTTATAAAAAATATTACATTCGTTGACGATATGGATAGAATACGAAGTCTAAACAACGACTTTCAGTTTAATACGCAGAATTGTTTTGCAGAACCTGTTACTAGTACTTGAATCAAAAACTGTTTTTTTTATCGGAGCGAAGAATATTTTGAAATAGAGGGGTTAGGAAGTAGTTTATTCGTTGTTCCAAAAACAACTTATTCTTATTCTCCGACCTCAATGTATGATTCTTACCTGCTTAATGTCTGTATTGGGTTGATTTTTCAAAATCATTCATAAACCCAACACAAAATGATTGATATAGGAATTTCTCAGGTCGATTCTTTATTTACACTGTTGACTTATTTAAAAAAGAACATTGTATGGTCACAATGTTAGGCACATTTTTCTTAAGTTTTAAGACAAAGTAGGTCGTCAGTTTATTTTACATAAGTATCTTTCCGAGAAATATGTATTTCCAGTTTATTGTGATTTTGTTTTAACAATTTTCAAACAATTTTTCAACCTGTTTGTTACAAGAATTATTATACTTATTTAACAATTTATTCGCTGATATCAATTCATCGAATTCCAATCTAGAGAACCTGTAGTGATCATGTTTTGCTTAGTCTTGTTCTATTTTTATTCATACGAAATAAATTTTTAATTTCCTCCTCTGTCATAAGGAGTGTGGATAAAATTAAATAATGATTGAAAAAAATCGGGTACGGGGTACCTTGGAGCTTTTCTTCATCATATTGAATTCGCTAATTGGTTTATGTGTTAATTGGTTTAACGCAACACCTAAATTGTTAAACCAATACAAATTATCCTAATATAATAACTCTTATAACACAATACCTTTATTGTTAAACCAATGTAATTTCAACCTAATGGTCCTTGTTACACAACACCTAAATTGTTAAACTAATATAAATGAAACCTAATGACTCTTAATACTTGGTTGTTAAACCAATATAAATTAAACCTAATAACTCTTATAACACAATACCGTAATTATTAAACCAATATAACTTGAACCTAATGGCTCTTGTAACACAATAACTTCATTCCATGACTACACATTATTTAATTATAATTAAAGTATTATTATTTCACACTATATTTTTCTAGAACTTTTAAAAGATATTTTAATTTAAATTTTTTAAATGAATTCAAACAATACAAGCACTATTATATGTGTACACCTAATAAATTATTTCTCACAATTTATATAGACCGTATAAATAGATTTCTTTGAATTAATTGTAAAATTTACTAATTCAAGAAGTCTGACAAACATTAATTACTTTTAACTTAATTAATGATGTGAGAATGCAACTTGCAACTAACACTTAAAGCCGTAGAAATAATTCAGCTTATCTGAGATGGATATTTATTCTGGTATCCTTTAATTAAATAGGAATATGTTAGGTTTGCACTTTACGTGCATTACTTCCCACTCAACTATTTTTATTTCTTACTAAGTCAATTTATTTGTTAGTCATGCTTTGAGCTTAGAAAGTTTTGTTTTTATTGAACTTGCTAGAATCGGGTCCAATGTAATAAAGTATAATTCAAATTACTCTCTATCCATTTCAGGATCATATTCCACCGTTTTGTGATACTAGTCATTTAGTTATAATTTTTGACTGTATTCTATTCACCCTAGAGAGTGAATTTTTCCGATCTACTTTTAGAATTAATCAACATTTGTTTTTCTTTTATTTTTCCTTTTAAAGAACAATTGTGTTGTAAATAAAATCCAATCCATCTGCACCCTTTGGACTGCCGTTTTTGTTCTTTTCTTTTATAATTTATTATTTTACTCCATTTCTTATTATTTTTGGTTATCCGTTGTTGGATGCTGAGAGAATCGCATGAATTTCTAGCCTTGTCACGAAAGATGATTCCTAGAGCCCTACTAATTTTCCTTATGTTTCCTAAATGTTTTAGTATTTTCTCTAAGTTCATAAACTCTTTGGATTAAAAAAAAATAAGTTTATAACTACTTACATTATATATGATTTCTTATATTTATTTTTATATTTTTTAAT
>JACMZG010001911.1:61370782-61538282 GCA_018340805.1 Microvelia longipes
GTTTAATGTTTTCTAAATCATGAAGACTAAAAATATTAGAAATAAGCAATATTCCATCAATTATTGCAATTACTATTAATTAAATACTTGCGGCCAGAAGTTTTATTGATTTTTTTAATAGTGTCGTAGCCATTTAGTACCCTTTAATGATAAAAATTAAATTTAATTCACGGAAAACCATGTAATTGTAATTTTCTAATACCAATTATATTATACGTCTTACATGAAGTATTTCATTTTAAAAGTAGTTGTTAAAATTGCTCTTAAATTACCATTATTTTAAATTGCAATAAAATAAAAAAGCATTTAAAAGTCATTAAAATAATTGTATGAGAATAATATAATTGAGTTAAAAGTGCTGTAAAATTTAAAATTATATTTTATCAGCCATTTGTAAATTTTATTTTTTATTTGCGTGAGCAGAATGAGCCAAAATAAATATTTTAAATGATAATGTACTTGTATTCAAAGCGCTGTTGATTGAATTGTATTATTTTAGTTTTTTTTATAAGAATATTTTAAAATAAAAAAATGCAGATGAAATAATAATACATAATTATTATATATTGTAAATTATTATACTTGAGAACTCCATTAGATGCAGATATTCTGCATATAATGAATCGTTCAGTGCAGTTTTCAAGGGAAAAACACTTAAAAGGATGCAAGGAAAATTATACGTTTCCTTAGTTATATTGTAGAGAAAGTTGTGTGTGCACTGAATCTGCGAACCGAGATGTCAAATGAATTTATTCGTTTGAGGTGTTCTTAAGGTCTACTAAGTTGCTTTTAACGAAGTGGTTTGTCTTATGAGTTTAAACGTGGTACAAAAATTAAGCTGTAGGCCTAGTTGTGCTATTTCGGAAAATGTAGTTTTTTTTTAGTCATTAGTGATTCAGAACAGGAACATAAAACGTGGAAAGATGTGCGGATCAGTTTGAAATTCGGCTCATTAGTCCTTAAGTCCAACAAACTAATTGTCATCATTACTTTCTATTAATTATATTGATACTTTAAATACTTAAAAATCGAAAATGTATCAATATTTTTGTTGTTATTGTAATCGTAATTGTAATTGTAATAATCACAAAAATAAAGATAATGTATCTAATTATAAAGCTCTATTTCAATGCGGCTGGTATGTCTCAGTTTTTGTATCACTATAGCAGTATTGTGCCTAGGCAGTAGGTGGAACTGAAACTGATTTTTTCTGTCTGAGGGCAAGTGAAGCGAATCTGAAGATAAACTTCATTATAAATTGGGCTTTTTTCATTTTATAAGCACAAGTGTGTAGCGTATCCCATAGAGTGAGGATCCAAGTACCGACTTACTCCGAACCCGATTTTTTATTTTCGTTACCCCTAAGTCTGACCATTTAGCGCTCTTTGCCAAACAAGAGGCCACATGCTTTAGGATTCCAGCCCCCCTAATTTTTAGCGTTATCCCCATTTACTCTAAAAAAACAAATAAACAAAATAAACAAGGATGAACTTAATATTGGAATTTAATTACTAACAACCAATAAAATCGTAACGTAATAATTAAATTAAACAGCTTCACAAATTGCTAATAAAACATCTAAAATATATAAAAATAATAAATTAAATAGCTGAATAATGGTAAGTGAACTGCTAACTTGGCATTCGGCGTAATTAATTTGTTTTATTATATCTGTAGAACTTATTTCATACCATTGGCAAGCTGTCATACTTAAACATAAAGAATATATAAATACATGTATTCCTTCACTTTGTAATACATTTGATTGCTCTATATAAATAAGCCTCTAGCTACTTCGTTCTCTTTCTTTTCTATCCTATATATTTATCTTTATTTATTACATTTTTTTAATAATATTTTTTTTATTTTGTTTTTGCTCTCATAATTTTTTCTATGATTGTTTTATAAACGAGTGTTACTATTCTTTATTTATTTCTGTGTGCATCATGTTTTTGCGGTGCATCAAAAGTCTTTTTTTCTATATTACTGCAATGATCCATTAAATGCATTTTTATAAATAATGGCTAGGGAAAGGAAGAACAAAGAAAATATTGCTGAAAAAGTTTCTTTAAATAACAAAGAAAATAAAATAAATATTTTTTAAAATTAATTAGTACTTTAAAATTTTTATTTAGCTTTTTATGTATTCATTAATAATTTTTTCTAAATAATTTATTCTGTAATTTCCTAATCAAGTTTTCATATTAAGTAACATATTTATTTTTACTGTTGTCTTTAGTTTAAAATTGAATAGACATGGGTATATAGAGGAAGTAAAAAACTGCAAGATGTACTTAAACGATACGTCCGTGACTTATTTTTTTATATTTTTTTAAGTTGTGGCTCAACCTTGGCTGATTTTACAAACACCTTGTGAACACGTTTTTCTAGTGAACGTTGGTTTTTGTGTAATGACTTGCTTCAGGTTCCTAACATGATGATAAAGTAGCGCTTAAAAGTCATTAGTTTTTTTTGTTTAAATGTTGTTGCCTTTATCTTTACACTACTTTAGCACTTGTTAAGTTTTATCTGTTTAAGTAAAATTATTTTAGGAGTAATTAGTACGTTTAAATAATAGTTTTTAGACAGATAAACTCGTGTAATGGATCAATAGTTATTTTAGATTTATCGAACACTTTATGAAAAAATTCTGTTTTAGCGCGATAATCGGATGCTACTTTGGCTTCCCTGGCTCTTAAAAGAGGGTTAACATTGCATTAGCAATAAAACGTAACACTTGTTTTTTGCATCTAATGTCAACGTGTCAGCACCTATAGATGACAAAAATCATCTAAACATGGTATCTCTCTTGGTATCTCTGTGTATCTATACGTATGATTGTAATGATGAGTACATTTTTTGTAAATGTTCTTCTTGGTTATAATGAAATTAAGATAAACTTTATGTGAACTCTGACAATATTAATTTATGTGAACTGATTATGTGAACACTGACAATATTAATTTATGGAACACTGACAATATTAATTATGTGAACACACTATGAACAATATTAATGTGAAATGTATGTGAACACTGAACTGTGAACCTGACAATATTAATTGATAAACAATGGGACATAATCACATATACATGAACTACAATTATTTATCAACCTAAGACGATACCTGGGATGTGAAATCTAGACTTTCCTTGTGTCAAAAGTGTACATACTGAAGGCGAAATATATTTCTTAGAAAAAAACAGTATTTTGTGATCAGGAGGTTAAGGAAATCGATTTCTTTCGACTTCGAGGGAGATCGAAAATTGTTTTAACGAAAATCCTTGAAACTTAATATTGTCTTATCATATTGTTTTAATTTTACCTAAGTTAATAAGCAAAACAATTTTAATTTTTGTCACTTGTTATATAGATAATGTGGAGTTGAAGACATATTTAAAATTGCGTGTTATCTAATCGAAATTATTGTAGTAAGGAATAGGTCATAGGTATTAGGGTTGCTAAAACATTATTTCTCTGACCAATTACAATTTAAATTGAAGAAAGGGGATGGTTTAAACTGGTACAGTGTTAATAAAGCTGAAATCCTCTAGGGTACTAATTCTTTAAGGGCAAGCGTATGAATTTCATTAAAATGAATCATAAAATGAGGTCTAAAAGTTTTAGGGCGTTTTGTTCCCTCGTCCGACCTAATGTAGCCAGAAGGTTATATTTATCTTGTATGAGAGGTTTAGGTTCAAAAAGGTAGCTGAGTTGTGGTATTTAGGTAAAACAAAGCTTTAGGTTGCTTTATAAAATATTTTAAACCTTAGAGGATTAAAATTACCTTCTACAACATAGCAGTGTCACACCACTTAAATCAGCATTTCATTAAATTGATTAAATTTCTGTTTTAGACTTTAAATTTAATTTGTTTCAAAATTTTAATGACAGTGTTAATGTTGTGTTTATAGTACATATAATAATGGCAATCTATTGATTCCATTAAAAAATGTATATATTTTTAGATGTGATATAAATTTATGATATTTTACTATTAAAGTACAGACCTTCGGCTCGCAACTTTTTTGTGGCCTTGGCGCTTCCCGCCTGGAATATATTTATTCTTCATTTATTGGTGTTTTTTTTTTTAAATTAGCATTAGATCATTAAATTCGTTATGTCAACTAGTTTTTACTTCATAATGTTTACCTACTGACCTTATGCCGTTACACAGCTATATTTTTATTACAGAGTAATCTATGCTACTCTACAAACTACGGCCGTCACTTGTATGAGCTAATTTTGAATAGGTCATATTGAATTGATAGGTGAATATTGGAACTTTCACATTGCATCTAGTATCAATACTTTTTCATTAAACAATAAAAAGTGACCTCCTAAACATGATTTCAATGATAGGATAATGCTAGAGTCATCAGCATAATTTGCTAAGCATTGTACAAAGTTGCAAGTATCTGCGACGCATAGTGACAGAGCACTTTTAGAGAATACAAAAAAGTATATAAAAAGTATAAGAAATATATTTCTCTTTTCGTTGCAATATTTAATATAGACATTATATGCAACATGAATCCCTTGCATACTGCGTTGGGTTCATCCATTGCCACATAAATCACAAAGCATCTTTTCAACCCTATTTATTTAATCTTCCTTTAAAACGAATTTACTGCGTCTACGAGATCTGAAAGAAAAGTAGGGGTTTTTCATTTTTGTGTTGAATTTAATAAAAAAAAGTAGTCTTTAAACATTGAGGTCAAAACATAATAAAAAGCCCTTTATTGTGGATATATGAAGAAGAGGGCAATAATGTGACCGCTGTGATGTGTTGTCTTATCCGCAATATTCCCTACGTGCCTTACTTCAACATATTTTCTACAAATGCTATCCCTTTAAGTTCTCATTTTGTGTAATGTTCTCAATTTATTGGTATTTTTTATTAAAAAAATGTGTGTTTATTGGTCGTAAATTGAAGACGGAATAATGTGATGACAGATAAGCATTTTCTTAAAAACGTATGGTTATTGTCTTTGAGCTTTCTTCACAAAGTATTATACAAAAAAATTAAAGCAAGTATTTTTGTGACGAGCTTATTATGAAATAAGGGCATGCTTTATTTAAAAACTCTCCATTATTGCGGGCATACGTCACGTTGACTTAAGAAAAAACTTACATGTATACAAATATATATATTTATACAGACGTAATGAAATTATGATACAAATTTTAAGTTCTCAAGGTAAGGTGCTTTACTTAGATTCTTAAATTGCAATCTTTAGTGGTTACCTCTACACTACCATCTAATGCTACTACCGCAGGGATTACGCTTATGAGTCGCTATAAGCATTGAACAATTGCTATTATGAGATGAAGGTTACAAAGTATTGGGAGTGGGAAAAATGTGGGGTGGAGCTATTTCCGTCTACCTTTTTACTTACTGTAAAATATCAACTTACTATCTACATCGCATTTTCAATTGTTTCTTCTTACCATATTTAGCCTACGATAATCATTTCAAATTTTAACGTTGTATATCATAATTATGATCATGAAGATCATAATTCTTTAAATGTAGACATGCTTATCTACAATGAAAAGGTCCTGTCCACAGTGCATATGGTCTGTCCACAATGTAAAGGTCCTGTCCTCAGTACAATTGGTCTGTTTACAATGTAATGGTCCTGTCTACAATGCCAATGGTCTGTCTACAATGAAAAGGTCCTGTCCACAGTGCAAATGGTCTTTTTATCATAAAAAGTCATGTCCACAGTGCTAATGGTCTGTCCAAAATGAAAAGGTGCTGTCCACAATAAAAATGGTCTGTCCACAGAGCAAATGGTCCCACAATAGAAATGTTCTGTCTATAATGTGACTTGCGATCCAATGTTTCCTTGATATTAGATTATTGTAACTAATATAATTGTGTATAATTATTATTTTAATTATAATAATTTTTAAGAAAAAAAGTAAAATATATAATATATAATAAAATATATATATAAATTTTAATATCAATATATTTATATATATTTAAATAAATGTACAAATCTAATGCATGCATGTATTTTTTTAAATTTCTAATTAAATTATAATCGAAAGTCATATATAAGAAATTGTAGGCAGGTACTAAATTACAGTAATTTTAATTGTCAACAATTCTAATTTAATTATGAGCCTGAAACACAGCCATTCCTATGAATCATCTAATTCTTCCCACTACTACATTTTTCATTTTAACTTCCATGTTTTACATGAAATATATCATCTAAACAACTAATTGGGTTGGACGCAGGATATAATTTCTCAACTAATTAAGATAATAAGTGTATTAATTACATAGTTGTGATGAGTTGAAGCTAATTAACTGAATGATGAGTTCAAACTGATTAAAAATTAATAATCTTTGACTATGTTATTTTTTTATATTTGATTTGATCTTTTATTTCTTTGTGTTTGTTATGTACTTTCTTTGGTCTTGTGTACAAAAATAATTGGTATTGGTTTTTAATGATTATTATAATTTATTGTGATTTCCAGTATCGTGAAAGTATGAAAATGTTCGGTTGTGATTACATTTTGATTTATTTATTTATTTATTTAGTAACTGAATTATTGATTGTATTGTACAGCCAGTAATAGTATAAATAAATTATTTTTATTTTATTTATTTATATTCAACCAACACATTATGAAATATAATATAATGGAATAGAATTTTATTCGTATACTTTAAGATTGTCAGAATTTGTATGATTTTTTGTCTACATTATGAACTTTTAACTATACTTTTAACTAATTGTATCTATATTATATTTTATTTCTAATTTATTTATTATATGTGTCTGCAAACGAAAAGTAACTCTTATTTAAGTCCAATTTATCGATCTGAAATCAATTAGAGTCTATTTTAATTTTGGTTTCTCGTCATCGATTTAGGTGAAAGTTAGCTGATTGTTGAAAGTAACCACCAATATGCCACTCAAAAATTTTAATTAAAAACGCACAGATTTTGCTTTTAAGTATCCTAAAATTTAAAAAAATTGCAACTTTTGAAACAAACAAAAAATTTAAAATTTAACTGTAAAAATGTATTTGTTATTAATACTAATTCTCATCTAATATATTTTTGTTCTAACAGACTATACATTAATGTATATATCAATCTATATGCTTAAGCCTTTCTAAGTAAATCCTCAGTTGAGAGCACAATTTCATTGAAAGTTCTTTTTTCCGGATGACTTATATAAAAAGGGATTATCTTAATTTTTTTAACCTAATAATTTTTTAAGGTACTTAAAAAAGACAAAAGCAAATGTGCACCTTTATAAGACCCGTTTTCTTATGAAGCTGCCTAATAAAGCTTAAGTAGCCGTGATTTGTCCATTATTGCTATATCCAGTTTGGCTACCCTTACAGCAGTAGAAGTTTCCAAAGGTGGTTTGATTTCAAAGATTGTGCTGCTTAATTGAATTATATTTTAATTTTTTTATAATGCTTATCATTTAATTATAGTTTTAAATCTGGTACGGGATACCTCGGGACTTTTCCCCAATCCATGCAATGAATTCGCTACGCCCTTCCTCCCTAATTCCGTCTCGCTTCGCTCGTCCTTAGAATATAAAAATTACCAAATATACTGCAACAGGTCTGCGGACTCTTTTGTCTCGTTCTTAGTAAATACATTCGTTTTGTTCCGAATGGTCACCTATCTAGGCTCGGACCTTGATTAATGCTGCTTAACTTTTATGATCCAACAAAAACCTTAGATATACTTACCGTATAGAAACAACACTTAGTATACTTATTTAGTACAAAAAGGGATTTTTACCAAATTTTAACTCAACGACTATTTTTCGATTTAAAAAAAACGCACAAGTCATTCGATAAAAAAAATGAACCAATAATGAGATAATTCAGGTAAAAAACCCAATTTTGGTTTTTTTGCAAACAAAATACTTTTCCTATACCTACGGTATAAATGAGAAGAAGTAACAATACTCATGATTGTCCATAAAGTTTTTTCCTCGCAAACATTCATATTTTATAAAACAAAACATCTTTTATTTAGACACATTTAAATTTTTCACTATCGTATGTAAAATATTTATGAATATGTTAATAGAGACGTATGTTTTAAATTAACTTTAATTAATCATCTAAAGTTTAATTGCTTTGCCTCGCTCATACTTTTGAATATGTATGATATTTTGTTATTTTTAGTTTTAATTAATCTTCCTTTTTTTCTGTCGTAGTTTATTTTGAGATGTTTGTTAAGTTTTTTTTTTAGTTTGTCACTTGTTCCCCGGAGGATTCAGTTCTGTATCTGAATACACTCAGGAATACATGGAGTTTTAACTTTTAGCCAATTTAACATCTAATAAAATTCCCTTGATGACTGTAAATTTATTTGATATGAGTCTTTTACTCGAATGATCATTGATCCGAAGAATTAGCGCATCCCCCTTTTTTTGTCGGACTTGTGGGATATCCCTCGGGTGCGTTTTCTTCATTTGATGTCCAGAAGAATACATCACTTGTGGCAGAGTCGTTCGTTTTCCACATCCCTGTTGGTTTAACCCCCTCCGTAGCTAATCTTGTACTGTAGTTATCCTCATGGGGATTTCCTGAATATTGCCTGGATTAGCTTGAACTTAATAAATATCCTACAATGAGCCTACACAACCTTTTTCTTTATTAGTTTTTATTTTATGTTACTTTTTTCCTGAAGTAGTTGGTATGACTGGTTTAAATTAGTTCTGGGCGTAAAATAGCTAAAAAAGAATGTTTTGTACAAAAAAAAAAACTTAAAATACTTTGAAGGGATTTAAGTTCTCAGAAGTTTCCAGCTGCATCGTTAAGGATTATAGATATAGATTAACTATCTTCCTAATACCTATCTTACTTCTAAGGGAGTTAACAAAAAGGGCCTAACGACGTGGACTATTTGCTAGGTGATCTACCACTTCTCTCTAATTACTATAACCACTATCACTATTGGGGACATATCTACGCTAATAGTGAGACTACTATTTTTAAAATTGAATATCTCCATGAACTTTAATTCCTCCTCTTCACTATTCTGTTCTAATATTTTTTTATATTATATTTTATATTTCTTATTAATTTCGTGGTTTTTACTTTTCCTGATTTATACAGCAGGTTCATAGGATTTGAGCACAATGGACCCACATAAGAGGTCTAAGTGCCATGGAGATCTCCACCGGAAAAGAAGGTATATAGGAAAAGTATTGTGTTCGCAAGAAAATCAGTGTATTTATGCTATAGAGAGCTTCGTTCATTTTTTTATCGAATGACTTATGTGTTTTTTTGAAAAAAAAAACAACAAAAAATAGTCAAAATTTGGTACAAAACCAATCTTTAGGTGTAGTTGTACTATCTGGAAAATATTTTTTTATGACGTCATTAACCTGCAATAATGACTGAGCATAAATTTTAAAAATTCATAAACGCGAAACAATGTTTAAGTTTTGGCACGCATGTAATCATATATATGTCTAAAATATGTACAAAGTTTCATCTCATAATCAGCATTAGTTTAATTTGTATTGAACGACTTGTACTTGTGTACGTTGTTTAAAAAACTGCGAAACATGGAAAAGTTGAAATTCGAAACAATTGTAATACCTTTACGTAAGAAATAAGATCACCAAGTTTTGTTTCAATACAAGTATATCCATGATTATTTTTGATCATCAATATTAAGTAGCATAAGTCATTGCCTGGATGGTCGATCGCTGGGAGTGCATTGGATGTATTTATTATCTGAGGTCGAGCGAAGCGAGTCCGACGTAGGGAGGATGAAGGGTAGTGTATCCATTTATTTTGCACACCCAACTATTTAAATAACAAACTATTTCGAATCTGGAGATTGATTTATGAAAGCTTTTTAGTGTTGAATTGTTTTTGGCTAAGTAAAAGCTTGGTGCTAGGGGTTGCTATGTTTGCTGGCCAGGTGCCATTTCATTAGATAACGGAGGGAGACAACACTGCACAGACCTCGTGTTTCACCTAACTTACCACTCTAGCAAAACAAAAAAAACTAATTTGAAAAGACAAAAAATTCAAACAAATAAACTACCATGGACAAATATAAATTTACATAGTCTAATTTAAATATATGGGGTAATGGCGCGTTAATTTAAATTTTCTTTATGAAAATAATAGTAAGAGAGTATTATTTATTTATCTTTTTATTCTCTGTTCTTTCTCTTATTTTTTTTTGTCTTTTTGGTTTTATTTTTATTTTTAGTGTTTTAAAAATTAAACAGAAGTCTAAACCTTTGATAGTTATCGTGCGCCATAAGTAGGAGTTGAAACTCATATATGTACATACACACACACACACACACACACACAGATATATATATATATATATATATATTATATAATATATATATATATATATATATATATATATATATATATATATATATATATTATATATATATTATATATATATATATATATATATATATATATATATATATATATATATATATATATATATATATATATATATATATGCTGCCAATACCTCTCTCCTCTATAGATATCAAAACATCCTTATAATAGTGATTTTCTGATGATAATTTGATTATTTTAGCGAACTTTTTTAAGAAAATTCAGCTAATGAGGTTGGGGTGAAATTTTATACCTCTTTGTTTAAGTAAGTCTATTGTAATAACGTTGTTTGGCAAATTAGTGGTTAGTAAAGAAACGCGTAAATATTACGATTGGTCAGTCTCTGCTACTTATGTTAAATTAGTTAATTATAAGATTTTTTTTTTCAATAATATATTATTCCGTTCGATCTCTATATCTCTTCCTATAATTACATTATAGTATTATAATACGTACACACGCCTGAAATCAGTTGACAGCGTGGGAATATTTAATAGTAGGGAGCCAATGAGGTTAGTCCTGGATGTTAAACCACGCCCTCAATTTCAAGTTTGGGCGACCTTATTGGTTCCTTAACACTATTTTCCCGCGCTGTCAACTGATTTTAGCCGTGTGTCGTTTTATGATACAAAAATATTTAAAGGAGGAGTTATCAAAAAGAATAGTTTAAAAATAGCTAACTAATTGTGAATGTTTGGTTGCTGTTTCGATCTATTACGACGGGCTTTATTTATACTAATCTTTTCATTTACATATAATGTAATATAGTGTATACTCGGTTAGTTTTAATCTATAAAAAAATTCCTTCCTAAAAAATTATTAAAATAAAATGTCATGTGCCTCGTATATTAATATACATGGAATGGACATTTTACAATTTTATGCAGGAAGAACAAACTTACTGTAATATACGCAAGAAGGTATTACAAAAGTTTCCAAAAAAATATGTCTTACAAACTTTGTATTTAACGACTTCCACAAAAATTCAGTTTCTTGAAAGTTTTACGAGATTTTTTTCTTATTTCGCGTGTATTGACTTATACTTTACAAGATTTATGAACCTTATACGGTTTAATATTTGGTTGAATACTAATATAATGGCCAAGGTCTCAAAATATGAAAAAAGAAACAACTTTTAGGGGTAAAGGATCCTTGATTTCGAATTTCTTTCATAATTTAAACTCCCATCTTCAGTGATTTAATACTCCTGAATAAAGTTTGGAATTAATCTTTAGGAAGGTTTTTTTTTGGTTAAAAATGAAAGAATATGTAACTGAACGTTGCGAGTTTCAAAATAAAAACTCTTTTAAGTGAATAGTATGATTTACTGCCTTGTACTGTATATTTATGCTTCTCTTCTGTATATTTCATTTTCCCCTGTTCATGAATATTTGTAGAAAGTCGTAAAGAATATTAAGAAAAATTCAAATGAAAAGACCAAAAAACTTGAAATAACTAGCTAGCAATGCAGAGATTCATTAATCTTTAAAGATTTTGTATTTAGGAGGTTAAAATACTATTTTAAAGATAAATTTACCCGCAATCTTTTTAGGTCGATTAATATTAATTTATAAGTGTAGTATAGGTTAAATATTTATTTTCGAGGTGAATGATTGTGGTACAAAAATTAACGAAGCTGTAGTAGTAATAAGATTTTTTTCTTGATGAAAATTGTCTTTAAGATTTCATAGTGTCATGTTGGTAGTAGGTAAGAGATAGTAGGTCGAGATATTGCTTGTAGGTAAGAGATAGTAGGTCGAGATGTTGCTTGTAGGTAAGAGATAGTAGGTCGAGATGTTGCTTGTAGGTAAGAGATAGTAGGTTGAGATGTTGCTTGTAAGTAAGAGATAGTAGGTCGAGATGTTGCTTGTAGGTAAGAGATCGTAGGTTGAGATGTTGCTTGTAGGTAAATTAAAAGTATGTGTGAGAACCTAATAGAACCGAAATTAAATAAAGAAACTTATAAAGATATCTTCGCCCCTGTCGAATTATGTTGTCAGTGTTTCCCCATTTACGTCAAATCGTGTAGTCAGTATTTCCTCCCACATGTCAAATCATTTATTTAGTCTTTTACTATGCCCTCCCCACTCGTTTCGAATCGTGTAGTCGGTGTTTCATTACTCCTGTAAATGTAACAGTGTTTCTCCACCCGTGTCAAATCGTGTAATCAGTGTTTCTTCGTTCGTGTAAATTCATTTAGTAAGTGTTTCCTCACCCCTGTAAAACCATGTAGTCAGTGTTTTACAGCCTCTGTCTAATCGTGTAGTCAGTGTTTCCTCGCCCCTGTCAAATAATGTAGTCAGTGTTTTACCGCCCCCTGACAAACCATGTAGTCAGTGATGTACCGTCTCTGTCAAATTTTGTATTTAAAATGATAGTTCAAGACTGTTTAATTCACTAATTGATAAAACCAACGAAAGTCACTGATTGCTTACAGTTTTTATTGCTTGTAAAAACAAACTGCAATTGAAGACTTACTACGAAAGAGCGAATAAATCATATAATTTTATTTGTATTTAAAATTGTGTTTGTGTATTTGTAAATTTAATTTCAGGACAATATATTTAAAAGAAACGCTAAAAAAATCCTGTAAGGAGTAACTTCATTAATTTTGATCTATTGATTTCCTCTGTTCTAATAAAAGAATACTTTATTTTATTTTATTTTATTTTATATTTTTGTTACATTTTTTATCTCGTTGGCTATACTGTTCTCAGGAGTGATATAAAATTCTCATTGGCTTAAATCTAACTCCGCCTACCATTTTATTTATTCTTTACTATATTCCACTTTTTAAAAGCTTAAATTAAAACACTAATACTAAGCAGTTATACTTTATACATAATATTTATTTAATAGCAAAAGGGATTATAATGAATTCATTTTAATTTATTTAATTTATTTCATCTTAACAACAATTGTTTGCAACTATGAATTGTTACCATCCTTGAATAATGCTGGAAAAAACTATTTGAATAATTTATTCTTTATCATTGTAATTGCTTTAAACTATTAAATATCCTTCAACACCTAACAATTAGTTATATTTTATAATTACAGTTGTTTTTACATATTTATCAAGCTACCGTTTGTACCCGACGATTCTCTTAATTATAATATAAAGATAAAACAAATTTATATAATTATATCTTACCGTTTCATTTTCAAAAAAAAATGAAATTATAATTTAATAAATATAATTATAATGATTATTATTTTTCGTTTTAAATTATTCATTAAAATGTGAAGTTCGAATTTAAAATAATTATAAGTATAATTATGGCACAATTATGTTCCATCAGTTGGTATCATAGACGGAAAGAGGGCGGAGCTGTAAGGTTATCTTGGGATATCCCCTCCACTTCGACCAGTCAAGTCTGAAGTCCTTCCCCTACCATGACTCCATGAGTCTACATCTGCAACCCCTTCATTACAATCTACTATGAGCCCTATCTTTAAATATTTTATTTAATCATTGTTGAATAATTATTTTTTTTTAAATAATAATAATTTCTTTTAAATTTTTTATTTTATTTTTTAATTTACTATTTTCATTTAATATTTTTAATTTACTTATATTATGCTTATATTCTTGTTATTTTTTAAATTTACTATTTTAATTTGGAGTTTATAATCATCATTCATAATTACTTGTTGTACAGTAGATTGCTATATGAAATCTGAACTGGTAGTTCCCGCAATTTTTGATAGCGATATGGAATTACTAAACGGACAGTTCCTGCAATTTTAGATTATGATATGCAATCTAAACTAGTAGTTTTCACAACGCTAGGTAACGATGTAAAATCTGAACTGGTAGTTGAAAGACCTGAACAAGCAAATTTTATTGTACAATAGCTAGCCTCAACTGGTCTCAATTGTTGTCCTCTCTATTGACACACCCTTTTATTTGGAACAGTCAAGTATTATAAAGTCATAAAATTCATCGTACCAAAATATATTCATTTTTAATTTTAAACAAGTACCTGCTACTAAATATAATATAATGGTAGTTTTAATATAAGTTTGTTATTGAATTATCTTTTTACTTTAAGTATTACAATGATTTTTTTTAACTTTCTTTGTCTTCTTAAAAAAGTACAAGACCTATACCTACTCTGGCGTCGTGTATGACGTCAAATTTCCGTGATGTTGATGTTATAAAAACAATTGACCTTGTAAGTACAAATGTAGCTTGAACATACGTACACCAATGAAACTAAGGGTATTATATAATTTACCTATATGTTATACCTATAGAATATACATATACTAATATGTTTATTCAATCGATTATATATGTTAATAGATAACAAAAGAAAAAAAAAAAGATTTTTTTCAGAAAAAAAGAACCACAATTTTTATTTTTTCTTTATATTGTTATAATATTAATAAATTATTTAACTTTATTAATTGTATTCTTTCCATTTTTGTTTTTATCTTCAGCTATTATTTATTTCTTAAATGTTTTCGAATAGTTGTATAATTTTACCATAATGCAAGCTATTTTAACAACCTTATTATTTTGTCCTACCATTTCTTAACTCCCAACAATTAGCTTTACATTTTGATCCAATTTTAATAACTCTATGGTTTATAATTAAAGATTTGTAAGACTTGAAGTCGATAAGGATCAGGAAATTGCTTTATTAAGGCACTTTCTCCTTGTTATTACAAAAACAAAAGAAACCATAAAGGCAAGTTTATTAAGTTATGTTTAAACTTAAAAATCTAGATCCTTCCATTATTTGCAAAAGATTAGTATATTACATAAAGCTTCCTTTGACTTTTTTATGAATTAATTTGTCATTCATAGATTATCTTTTTATTTTGCTTGTTTGTCACTAGTCGTTTGTTTACTCCAAAAGAAATAATTTGATGTTAACAAAAATATTTGTTGTGTTGTCATTTATAGTATTTTTGATTTGGTTCTTATTAAGCTTTTGTTAGTTAGTTTTAATTTAGATATTTCATACGTCATACGTATTCATATTGTTATTTTATTATTATTTTTTTATTGTTTCAGGTATGGCTTATGGTTTGTAAGTAGCTTTTCTTCATTTTTTTTTAGTTTTTAATTATTTAAGTATTATTTTTTTTATAAATTTTATTTAGTATATAATCTTCTTATTTATATTTTTTTCTGTTATTTATTATTTGGACTGTAATTTTTTTAAAAAAATGAATGATTTACCGAATAAATTCAACATTATACAACATATTTAGCAGAAGAAATTTAGCAACTCATTTAGTCGTGAAAGAATACGTTAATTACATGAAAATGTTATTTTTATTGTTCTGTAATTACAATAACAAATTTAATATATAAGTGAAATTTTTTTTTATAATGTTTATTCTAAATAATCTTCGGTAATTACATGGATGTAAAAATTTATCATTTATAATATTTATAGGCTACCTGCCAAAGTGTATACACACACACAAATATATATATATATATATATATATATATATATATATATATATATATATTATATATATATATAAAGAATATTCTTGAAGGCTTTCTTAAACTCATGGCAAAATGCCATGCAATAAAAATATAACAATAAAACAGCAAAAAGAGTAAGTTCCTGCAGGAACATACTTTGGTGGTAGCTAAGAAAAGTATTATGCACAATAATAACAAAATGCACCATTCAGACTGCTACCCTAGGCTTCCGCTGTGCAACAGACTAGATTTTTACAAACGCTTCAAAATCTCATTATTATCGATCAAAAAACAAAAACATTTATTTCATAAAATAACTACAATTTATGAATACAGCAAATTGTTTTTACAAAAAATATTTATCATTGCTATTGCAATTGATATATTTTTATTGTTATACATTTTTGTCATAAAATTCATCTTTAAACTTAACCTAAAATAAAATTTATTCCTGTAACAGGATCTTTATAAGAAGGGCAATGTCTACCGAATTTAACCAAGCTAATATTAAAACATTAATTAAAATTGTGGAACACCGTAGGTGTAAATATAATAATAAAGGATCAAATATAAATACCATAAATATGTAATATGAATATAATAAGAAATTTCAGTGATAATAAATCTGTCTGTTATTTTATACCAAGCCGTATTACGCTAATTATAAAATTAAGAACGATAACAAATTTCCACAATCAGGGGTAGAAAAAGAACATCTTGATGGTTTACAGCAAGGCAAGCATCTGGGAACGCTATTAATCATTTTATATGAACCCTTTCTTCTTCTTTTTCCTTATTACGCTTTTTCTTTATAGCCGCCATCTTGAATATATTAGTTTACTTTCTAAGGCTTGCGTTTTTTTTTAATAATGTTTCGAACAACAGCTTTAAAGCAAAAATAAGATTTATTAAGGAATCCTTGTGATTTAATCTATTTTTTATGCAATTATTTCTATTTGAAATTGTTTTACTTGTATTAATTTTCTTTTTATCTGGGCATAAAGTTATGACAATTTAACATTAATCTAATTAATCTTACTTTAAATTGAAATAAATAAATATAATAAATAAATATGAGAAATAAAAATAAACATATGATGTGTAGTAATGTAGTAGTCATGAATGTACAAGTATATATATATATATATATATATATATATATATATATATATATATATATATAATATATATATATATATATATATATATATATATATATATATATATTATATATATATATATATATATATACATATACATACTTGTAAATTGATGAGTTGCTCGGAAACTTCCTTTTTCACCAGTCCGACGAAGACGAATGCCGAACATTTTTTAAGATCCCCATGACCTCTGTAAGTTATAATTATTGTTTTTAATGTTTTAAAAAGCTTTGCGGGTTATCAGGGATAAACCCTGCGAGAACTGCCTCAGGTGGTGGTGGCAACCATTACGCTCAAGGTGTAATCTAAAGTTGGCGATAATTTATGTAAACATTAATCTTATATAAACTAAGTGCATAACCTGGGATGCGAACCCGAGACCTCCTGGGTGTGAAAGGTCAGTTTTAAGACTAACGTTCTAACGACCTCGGCTACGGAGGTGGTTGTATGTAAGTCGATATGGATTACAATATATACTAAAATATTTTTAAGACTTAATGGAACTTAGGGGTTCTGAAGAACGGTAAAACGTGATTTGTTTTATTTTAATTTTTGATTGAAGCACATCTACCTTGGAAATAGAGAAAGAAATGTAATTGTAATAATGTATATATTATTTATTACCTTTGTTTATTGTTCTTAAGTTGCTTTGCTTTGTACTAATTCTTTTTCTTTACCACTTATCCCATCAATTTTAGTTTTCTTCTGAACAACTAGGTCAAATAAAAGCATTCAATATGCAATATGCAATATTTTATTGTAAGAATTGTAAGTCATGGATGTATGAAATATTATCTATTTCTTTTATCTCGTACCGGCATAGATAGCTTATAGCTTTTCATCCCTAGTCACGGTAAAACAATAATAGAAAAACAATTTATCATTTTAAAACTATCAATTTACTGTCTTTAGTTTAAAATATTTTCCATAAAAAACGGTGAGAAAAATTTGCAATTCATGCAGAAAATTGAAAATAACATATTTAAATAATATTTGTCTACAATGGGCGAATTTTTTTAGATAAAAAAATTTAAGCTTCTAATAATTTAAAATTGTTGTCAACATTTATGGATTAATTTTATTATAAAATTATAAAAATGAAATTATTATTTTTCTAATATTTAGTAAATGGTGTATTGCAGTTGTATTTTCTTGTCTTATGGTTATTATCTGCCTTATGACCTATAACAGACAAAATGCAAGGCTATGTACTTAAATAGTTATAAATAATTTATTTCATTATTTTACATTATTCAGTTAAAACAATATTCTAAAAGAATTTAAAACTAGTATAAAATTTTTTATTTTTCAAAACTTATATTGATATTATTATTATTGATGATTGGGGTTGGAGTCGAGGATAGCCCCATTTGCACTGCGACTGGAAGTCTATTGTGAATCCCCTCAATTGGTCCAGGTCAGAATAATCCTTTTCCTCGGACTAGGTCTAGGATCTTTTTGACCAGTAATTCATTGGTAGAGTCAAACTTAGTGAGAGTGCTGCTACCAAAGTAGGGCTAACAAGCTGGGGCTTCACATGTGAGAAGCAGTTTCGGTTTTCGATTCACAAACCCTACACACTGGGTTATTTTTAACGATACCAATGGTATGGAAGTGTTTTCGGAGGTGAAAGTGACCAGTCAGTAGTCCAGTTACTGTTCTAAGGTCCCCTCTGCTTAGACTGATAAGGTCCTCAGTTAATTGGGGACTTGGTCCTTTTAACATAAGTTATTTCGATATTAATCGCGGAAATGTTAAATATTATGATTGTGAATGCTTTTAATGAATCGATTAAAGTTGAATGAGATTCAGGAAATTATTGTTATCTGACTAAATCGACCTGTCTATGTGAATATAAATCAAAACACGTGTTATAATTACGTTTAATAAATCCATTCATAATAATACGTCGATCTTATTATTTGAATTATAAAACCTACAAAAATGTTTTGTGTTCCCACATAATGCTCAGGAAAAGCATGTTTTCCTCAATAATAAATCTTTTTAATCTCGTGTTATTTTCTTCTTATATTGACGAATTACTACTCCTAGACAAATTATTACTTTATTCTGACAATTACTATCTTTTGTTTTCTGAAAAATCAGTCTGCTATTAAATTAATAATATTGGAATATTTTTTTTAATGGAATATGTGCGAGTAATGTAATGTATAAAAAATGTAAAAAATTTATGTGTAAAAAATGTATGTGTAAAAAATGTATGTGTAAAAAATGTATGTTAATTTTTAAATACTGAGTAGCTTTGTTAGAATTTATTTATTAGTATGAACTTATAGTATGATCTTATAGTAGTATGAACTTATGTATAAACTTAGTAGTATGAATTTATGTATAAAATTAGTAGTATGAACTTATACTAGTATACGAGTTTATAGTACGAACATATAGTATGAACTTAGTAGTGTAAACTTATTGGAGTAAAAAGTTAGTATAATACTATGAACTTAGTTGTATTCATTAAGAATTATCTTAGTTCACTTATTAGTCCATTTTGAGCCCTATCTAGAAGTAAATAATTCATGTATGTGTTCTTTTATTGTATAAACACAGTAAAAACATAAGAATAAGCAGTAATAGTTTGTTGCAAAAATTAAATTATTTTTAACAAAGGTTAATTGTAACAGTTCTGATCAGGCATAGTTCGTAGTAACAGTATTAGTCGAAAGCATTTTAAAAAAAGCTACCACTTAAAAATGTGTTTTATTTTAGTTACTATTTTGTTTACGATTATATAGTTTTCTATAAAAAAACCATCGTATTTATATTAAAATTCAAATATATGATAATAAATATGAACAATTTAAAACCTACAACTATTTTCTATTAATTAAATGTTTCAAAATTTGTACATTTCATTGTATAATTCTTTAAAAATATTTTTTTCGGGTTCTAAATCTTTTTTATGAGCTTGCAGCTAAAATTTTGGATATAAAAAAAGGTTTTTATGGTGTAGTTGTATGTAATGGGTCATTTAAGAAGACATTAATGGCCTATTTTAGTCGACAGTTAGTGCTTTGGTGAATTTATTTTATAGCCAATTAAGTCTGACTTATTACTTTACTCTCACCTAATACTTTATGTACTTAAGCTTATAAAGTTATTTATAAATCTCATTTAAATTAATTCATTCATTCTAATATTATTCTAATTTTAATTACTA
This sequence comes from Microvelia longipes, assembly GCA_018340805.1. Lineage (NCBI taxonomy): Eukaryota > Metazoa > Arthropoda > Insecta > Hemiptera > Veliidae > Microvelia > Microvelia longipes. The sequence continues at coordinate 61,390,959 of JACMZG010001911.1, forward strand.
TTTCATTATTATGCTAATGTAAAATTATATAAAAACACGTTATTTCTGTATTATGGATTTTTAACTTGCTGTATTGTACAAATTTATAGTTTTATTATGTCATAACATGTATTATTTTTATTATTAAAACTCTAGACAATAATTTTACCAATTTTTTTAAATTAAATTTTAATTTAATATATATGCATTTGAAATATATTAATTAAATATTGCATGCTTAATTAATATATTTAAATTATCTTTTATTCAAACAAATAATACAGCCATGAATTTTTTTTATTTAATAATATTTCTCATGAAAGCTATATAATTATTTGCATTTGTCAGTCAATTATCTAGTTTTATAAGTATGGTGTTACTTATCATGCGTACATGTTCTTAGTAACCTCATATTAATATAGTTTTTATTTTCATAACCATGAGGTTACCAGCATGTATGCATGTTTTTAGTAACCTCATATTAGTCTAGTTTTTATTTTCATAACCACGAGGTTACCAGCATGCATGCATGTTGTTAGTAACCTCATATTAATCTAGTTTTTATTTTTATAACCACGAGGTTACCAGCATGCATGCATGTTGTTAGTAACCTCATATTAATATAGTTTTTATTTTCATAACCACGAGGTTACCAGCATGCATGCATGTTGTTAAAAACCTCATATTAATCTAGTTTTTATTTTTTACCCTACAAGCTTTATAACATACATGATTTTTTAGTTTCTTAGCTTTTATTTTCATAACCATGAGGTTACCAGCATGTATGTTAATAATCCTTGGTAACCTTATTATATTTTTAACTATGCAATCATTATATAAATTATTGCAAATTTGCTCATTCCCTCTTAATATTTAAATATATAATATTTTTGCTTACTTTTCCATTAATATTTTACGGCATTATTGGTATATTTTCATGCATTGATGTATATACCGTTTATATTTATCTTGCAACCTTGCCATGCTATTTATTTTAATATTATTTAGTAATTTTGATTAAGATATTAATACTATAGTATCATTAAATTAAAGTCAGTTTAAGTTAATCTCATCGAGATGAATTTTAAGCAATTTGAAAACAAATTTTTATTTTACCTGGATCAAGGTTCAAGCAATATTCATGACTTATTTAAGTTTTAAGATTGGCTATAAAACTGTAATTTGAAGTAATTCTTAATAGTAATTACTGTACCTTATATTATGATATTACTATCACTCCCCTAAATGAATACTCATTAACTTCACTCGCTGTTTATTATTAATGATGCTACTAGCTCTTTATGTTTGTTATAATACCTCTATATAATCTATTTTATATTTAGTATATCATAAATTACTTTTATCGGCTATTAAAATCTAATGTTATATGATTTTTAGTTTGAAAATAATATTACTAAAAAATATTTTGAAAATAATTGCAAGTTATGAGAAAAGAGGGGTTGGGTGTGTCTTCCCATATTTTTCTTGAAAAGTATTAAATAATTCAAAATTTGGTCTTAGGGGTTGGTTTTGGGTCAAAAATGAACTCTATAGAGAGAAATCCGTGTCTATGCTGTTGCGGGTTTCATGTTCCTGCTGAAATTTATAAAACTTTTAAAGTTATACCATTAGGTATGGATTTTTTTTTTGTTATTAAAAGCTCGTAGAGTAAAGAAAAACTGATAATATATCATTTGATACTACCGAGTTTTGCAAAACATGAATAGTTGCACAATTATATTGTGTCAAAAACTGATAACCCTATCAAAATTGGTCACTTTTATTAAATTATTGTTAAAAAACTCTTTTAGCTCTTGCAGGTGTGTGAAATCCGCAATACACCATGAGACCCGAATTCTTCCGATAGGTTGTTATTTTTATAACAAATGAACCCCGAAGAACACTTCTCGAAAATATTCTAGTACTACTTGTACTAAATGTACTTATTATGTAGAAAAATATAGAGGAACCATACAAGTGAAACACCCTGTACAGTACATTGATACAATAAAATAACACATCGTACTAAAATAATTCTGTTAAAATTATCTTTATTTTCTGGTGGATTGGTTTAAGTAAAAATAATAAATAAATAAAATAATAATATCTAGCTAAAATCTCTAATTGGACTTGGTGTCCAATTAAATCTCTTTCGAAGAGGCTTTTTCTCTTTTATATTTAATAAATAATAAAGTAGAAAATAAATGATTAGGGTTTTAATATCAAAGTTTACAGAAACTTTCTACTCGCATATAATCAGTTAATCTATGTAATTAATAAATTACCGAGGATTAAAAAAATATATATTTGAAACAAGATGTACAACATAAAACGTTGATTTTATATTGGTCTGTAAGACATGACATGATCTTTAACCTTTCATGTCTTAAGATTTTATATCTCAATAGAGGGTTTTTTCTGAAAATCCCAAAAAAGTTATTTTTGCAAAAAACTACTAAAAGGCTATTGGAAATTGAATGGTCAAATCTAAGACAAACAAAAGTATAACGTTTCTTTCCTTACAATCTACACCTTTATATTAAGGTGAAAGCTTTCTTTTTTTATATCTTTCATTCTTCAAGTTGCACTTGATTGACAGGTGTGAGACAGACTTAGGAGAAAGCTTGGACTTTTTTTTACTATTTTGAAAAAGTTACAAGAATCCTTTTTTTAAAACGGTTTGAATTGCAAACCTTTAAAAAATGAAGTATTGAAAGTTTTTGAAATAATGCCACAAAAAACTAAGCAAACAATGTCAAAGTTCTGGGACAAGTTTTTTAACTTGTGCATGACCCTTTTTATTGTAGTACATTTTTTTGGTACAAAGTGCCTTTAAAAGCAATTTTTTAACCCAAATGTTATTTTGAAAAATTGTCTGAGAAGGTTGTTAAAGTTTTAGTAAAACTGTTTAGTATAATTGAAGAATTAGCTACCGTCGATACTTGATGTTGGATATGAATATCTCTGGACCGGTTTCGGCATAAAGCCATTATCAGTAGGCGAGGCAACACTCGAGCTCTTAACAAGTGAATAACTTTATTAGTTGAGAGCTCGAGTGTTGCCCCTGCTGATGATGGCCTTATGCCGAAACCGGTCCAGGGATATTTATATCCAACAGCAAGTATCGACGGTAGCTGATTCTTCGATTGCTTCTTCAACTTGCGGTAAATACAACTTTTTTAATCTGTTTAGTATAATAGAAATTAATCAAGTCTTAAGTTTAAAATATAATATTATAATTTATAATGGGAATAGAAATATAAATATCTAAATATATTAAATTGGACATTTAATTGGATACTAATTTAAAATATTAAAAAAGAAAGTGCTTAAATCAATATTTAAATTTAAGTTTCAAAATTTTAAATTATTAAGTGTTTCAATTAGGCACTAATTTAAAATATTAGAAAAGAAACTGCTTAAATTTATTGATTTTATAAACTTATAATCAGATTCCTATTATAAATTAGTTAATAATCATTCGTATAAATTTGATAAATTAATATAAATTTAACTCGAAAAGGGGTTTATTTTGCAACAAGGCTAAAATGTTAGGTATTTTGTAGTCGTTAAATTTTATTGCTTTTCAAAATATTTATATCTTTAGTGTATAAATTTCAATTATTATTTTCATTTAATGGAATTAATTAATTATATAAATTACATTTAAATAAATAAAAGTCAAGAAAGGTGATGAAATTAATAAAATGTATATAATCGCCAAATATTTATGTAAATTCCTCATTATCATCCTATTAGTCAATAGGATATAACAAATAATTATTAGAGAAAAAGGGTTTAAATATAATATATGGCAGATACATTGCTATTGTGATGGCAGTGTAAATTATTTTACCCCTTATTTTGCTTTTATGCCTTAATAATTATTAATTTTTATTTATAGTATTTATGTTTGTTTATAGGCCTCATATATACTGAGATGGGTACTTACTTAAATTAATTCTTATATGCTAATTAGAGTTGACTAATTTTAAGATACAACGTGGGAGGATTTTTTTAATTCTATTAAATATCAGATAGAAGATAGAATAATCAAAAATGGCGAATTATTTCGCACTCGATATAATTGAAAGAGCGTCAAGTTATAATTAAAAATAATTATGGCTTTGAAAAAGTTCTAGGACTTTTTCAATCTAAAAGAAGGATTATAATTTTTATTTTTAATGTATGATTATTAAGCCGAAGTTAGAGATCTCGTTAGCTACTTGGTTTATTTATTGATGCTTGGGGCTTGCATCTGTCGCATTTAAAACGTTTGATATAGCGGTTATAAATTGCCCAAGTTTAATGCGATTTAAGACATCGCTGAGTTCTGAGTTAATATTTTAAAATTATTTTATTGTACTTGAGGGCAATGCGAAGGATTTTAACCGGAGGGCCAAATTCTGAACTTTGTATTAAAGGCAGCTTCGTTTTACTTTACCATAATAATCCAGTAATCTATGCAGCGGTCCTCTATAATGCATTTTTATAATTTAGCTTCCCTGTACCTGTACCCTGTATCCTCTGCGAGGCTTAAAGCGTTGTTCTACAAAAGGAAGAACAAATTAAATTTCGGGCTAAATGCAACAAGGATGTTAGAAATCCGACATGGATGTTAGGAATTCAAATTTTGTCTAAATTTAAATGTAAATCAAATATTTTTAAGTTCGTTTTTTGTTGTTCGTTTAACATTATTGTGGACAATTCCTCTGTGCTTACAGAAATCATGTGTTACAATTTATTCATTCATGATATTGTATTTCTATGTGAAACATGTATTATGAATGGTTATATGTATTAATGTTAGCTAGAAATAATTAATTATATAGATAATTTTTATCTCCTTCAACAGTAAATTAATCTTTCATTCTGATATTTTATTATTCATAGAATAAACATTTGAAAAAATGACTCAAGTAATTATTCAGATTTATCAGGGAGTGTTGGTGTGATGATAAAGCCTGAAAATCCCTTCAATGTTTATATTTTGAAATTATAAGGCTGGAACTAGTCGAGAGTTATTACCGCCCCCCCCCTTATACCCTTTGTCTCTATGCTTGGGATATAATTCTCCACAAAGCCCTCTCCCTACTAGCAATATACCACAGTAAAAAATCCTTGTAATTTAAAACTTTGCTACGGTAATATACATTAGAAATTTATTTAGGTTTGCAAAAAACTTTATTGCTCAAGATTTTTCCTTCATTTTTGTAATTTCCATTTAAAATTGTTATATAAATAAAAACAGATTAATTACACAAAAGTCCTTTATTTTTAATATATAATAATAACTAAGCTTTCGACTAAAAATTAGTCATAATCAGAGTTTAAAACATATAAAATATTAAATAAAAATACAATTTTACAAACTACTTCATATTGCACCTTGGTATGGTTTGCAATAAAATACCAAAAGGTGTATTTCCAATAAATATAAAATAATAATTACAATAAAACCATACCAAGGTGCAATATGAAGTATTTTGTAAAATTGTATTTTTATTTTATATTTTTTAAACTCTGATGATGACTAATTTTTAGTCGAAAGCTTAGTTATTATTATATATTAAAAAATAAAGGACTTTTGTGTAATTAATCTGCTTTTATTTATATATTTTTTACAAGTCCACAAAAAGAAACTTTTTGAATTTTAAAATTGTTAATCGTATATAATACATGTTTTTTTGGAAAATTTTATTTTCCAATAAAAATAAATATTTTATTTATGAAAAATTTATTTTCCGTTTCTAATGTTTTCTCCTTATGTTTTTCGCGAATTTTCATAATAAATTAAGCTGTGTTGATTTATCAAGCAAGTGGTTCTAGTCTCTCCTAAAATGTTGCATAAACATGTATGAGAAATAAATTATATTGTCTAAATTAAATTAAATAAATTGCCTTTATGATAAATAAGTAAGGGTGAAAATAAAAGCAGAATAGAGGAAAAGCTCATTGGAAAGTGAGTGCAAAAAGGGGTTACAACGATTTGCATGAGTAAACCTCGCTATCTCCTGAAAATTGCATTTTGGATAGAAAAAGCTTTTCAAGATTGCTTAGCCGTAATAAATAAAGGTTAAGAAATTACTTGAAGGATTCAGGCTTTTGTATAAAGGAAAACCTAAGGTGATTTAGCTCTGGGAAACACTTTGTGCTGAATAGGCTTCAACCTTAATATATAACGTAAATTGGATCTTATAACCCTCCTCGGTTATAAATCCTTCCATAGGCTCCTATAATAGGTAATCAATCAATACTCCATTTATTTTCCTATGTTATGTATTCAAAGGAAATGGATTAAAACCTAAAACTCGCCCTTATACAGAAACCTTTTTAAGGGGTCCTAAAAATAATTGAATTAAAAACATAAGGGTGGATTTTTTTCTTTTTTTCCCTTAAATTGTAATTTTAATATATGAAAAAGATGCATATTGTAAATAGATGTAAACTGCATTTTCTGTTCCCAAAAGCGCACTTAAGAAAATTAACATTTAATAAATATCATGAAAAAAGTTTTTATTTAATTTGCTTATCACTTTCATTTTTAATATTCTATTTTATTTTTAGTACATTCTTATTTATTTTGACTTATAAGAAATTATTACCCAAGTCTATTTTATTAAACTTTATTTTTTATTATTATTAAAGCTTTTGAGGAGGAATAGGTCCAAAATAATAAATAAAACTAATTTTGCCGAGCTTTTGATATAATTTTATCTTATTCAAGGCTTACCATAATACAAAAAACAGTTGCTAAACACGGTTGCTAACAAATAGATGTTTGGACAACAACTATTTGTTGTCAATGACAAACATCACTTTGTTAGCATTAATTTAAATGTTTTTTGTTATTATTTATTATGTTAAGCATTGAAAAAGATGAAAATTATATCGAAAGCTCGGCAAAATTAGATTTATTTATTATTTTGGACTAGACCAAGAGCCGAGGGGTGTTTTGTTAATAAAAAGCGTAATGGCTGGAATGGGGTTTAATTTTTCGTAAATACCTTCCTGAACAATGATCTGCAATTCTGCCGACTCGTATCGGATGGGTGTCCCAGGCATACCGCTTTTTAGGGGTCAAAGGTTCTTCCTGGGACACCCATCCGATACGAGTCGGCAGAATTGCAGATCCTTGTTCAGGAAGGTATTTACGAAAAATTGAGACCGGTTCCAGCCATTACACTTTTTATTAACAAAACACCCCTGGGCTCTTGGTGTACACCAATCCACCTAACACCTATTCTTCCTTAAAAACTTTTATCATTTAAAATAGAGGTCCCTATAATTTTTTTGTTGTTTTTTATTGGTATAATAATTGTTTTAACACTTGTTAATTCTTCTCGTTTATACGATAGATATTTAGAAAAGTAATGAGAGTAAGTCCGAAGTGAGGATAAGGGTAGCGATTCTGATAAGCAGAAAAACAGTGGCGAAGGAACCTCGTACTTGGTTTTTTTCAATATCGCCTTGCTTTAGTATCTAAAAATAAATAATTTTCTTTGGGATAAGTTATTAAAATTAACAGTTGTAGCAGGTACCCATTCAGGTTTATTTAAAATACACGGTTAGGTTTTTAACGATTTTATTTTTGACTATAATTAAAATAATTGTTGGAAAATTACCCTATTTGAGGAAGACAAATAAATGCAGGTCCTACCATTTGTAAAGATTTCAATACTTTTAGGGCCCATTATCTCTTAATTAAACCTGTTTATTCTTTTGATTTTATTGAAAACTCGGACTTTTATATTTTTCTACTTTATTTTCTTTCTTATAAAATCCAGTATAATTTAAAGTCTTTTATGAAATACTGGTTTTCAAAATGAATATAATGCAAGATGCCGAAAAAGAGGAGTTCAATGATGTGACCTCTATTTTCATTAGTATTTTTATTCTGGTTCCTCATTTTCTTCCATTTATAAATTTGGGCACCATAGAAGAATTAATTGAAACTCTCATCATTTCATTAATACTATATTTCATCCTCATCTCTCAGGACATATTCATGTACATTCTCTATTTTCTTGTGTAAATTTAGTTCCACTTTTTTTTAAGCACCTTCTCGACTAAGTACTACGCGCTCAGTATCTTTATCTGTAAAATACATTGTATTGCAATGTATCCAAATGTATTGCAATACACACATCATCTCTCGTCTTCTGTGATTCTTATATTTGGGTTCCAGTGCTTATGTATTTATACTATATTTGCTTATATATTTGTGCTCTGATGTGGTGAGAGCCCACAAGGCGTGTTAAACTTACCAACTCATACGGGATATTTGCCGATTGTCCTCATGTAATCTGTTGCCAAAGGTAAAGAATGGGCTGTATGTATGATAAAATAACGTATCATTATTTGACACAATAGCTCAGGTTGTCATTATGATAATTTCTTTCCGAATCATATAAAAATTCTCCTATTTTTTTCTGACATTGTTCCAAGTTCAGGATTATTACAATTATTGTATTTATTATTTTTAACAATTATATGCAAGAAATATTTTCTTTTACAAAAAATTTCATAAAATTGATATTATTATCTAAGTATATATAACACTATAACATATTTACACTCACACACAAACATATATATATATATATATATATATATAATATATATATATATATATATATATATATATATATATATATATATATATATATATATATATATATATATATATATATATATATATATATATATATATATATATATATATATATACATACATATATACACGAAGTTTCCATCCGTTTACCTAACAATATGTTAAGGGAAAATTCTCCCCCTGTACATGAGTATAGAGTATTTTAAAATTTTCTTCACTAGATACATGGTGGAAATATTTTAACATCTATTTTTCTTATGCTGTATGTGAGAAAAGAATAAAGCCAGCGTAATAACTCTTTGCCTAAATATCGTTTTTGTAGTTTTAACATTTTTTAATGTCCCTAAAAAAGTAGGAAAAAAATCGTACATTACTACTGAAGATAAGGAAGCCTAATTACTTTCCTCTCTTTAATATATTTCTAAGTAGATTTGTTAAATTCAAATTAAGTTACGGTCTGATACTTCCCTAATCTTATTATCCTTTTCTCTAATTTTTTTCTGTTTTAAAATTATTCCACATTTTTCTTTTCTTTTGGTATTCTTTTAAAAACAAATTAATGCTTTAAAATATTCCACTTTTTACCAAAAGTATAAACTTTAAATTCGATAAAAATACAGTAAAAACAAACTTTTATACTTTAAATTTATAAGTTTAAGAGGAATAATTATTTTTATTGTATTTATTAGAAAAAAACTTTAAACGTTTTTATCTATAAAATAAGTATTTAAAACTAAGTTACTTTTTCATGTATTCTTTTTAAAAAGTTAAAAAAGGGACTCTTTTTGGGAGGGGGGTACATCTTTTGCTTTAGGATCAAACTGAAAAAAGAGCTTTATTTAAACTATAGTTTGGGGGTATTTTGGAAAAAAAAGGCTTCGATGGTAATGGTTTGCGTCGTTTAGGTCTTATACTTAGTTTCAACATACTTTTCAGTCGATTTTTCCCCGGAAAAAAAGGAGTTGGCACAAAAAAAAAGAAGGAAAAGAAAAATAGCTAAATAAATGGAAATGCGAGTAAAACCCCTACAGCTTAAAAGGGAGTAGGTTTAGGGAAAAAGAAGGTACATTTTTTTTTTACTGGAAGCTTCAACTTAGCTTTCCCTGCTAAGTTTTTTCTTTTTTCTCAAAAGTTATTTCATGCAATTCAAAGTAGGGCTTTTGGTCATAAATCACCAAGTTGAAGGCAAACTGTATGTTACTAAAGTTGTATTTAAGAGCAAAAAAAGCTTTTATGCTCGTTAATCGGGCAAGAGAAGAACTCTTTAATTACACAAGAATAGGCAATATTTTCAAGAGTAATTCAAAGCCATTACTTAAGAAAAGATTAGGTAGACAACCAAGAAAAATATAACTCAATAACAATTTATTTTTCATTAATCAAATAAGTCTAAACATATTTAACATAGTAAGAAGTTTATTAGTCGAAGTGTAATAATAAATAATAATAAAGTTAAAATGGTACAGCTAAGTAAATTAATTGTAAAAAGTGGCATAAACAAGTGGTTATATTTTAATACATAAAAACTAATAGAAAGATAGCCAGTTATAACAAAGGGGGATACTAAAGGGCTATTAGGAACCTTTAATGTAAAAGGTGTTTTTACTGAAATGTTAACGTGCCCTTTAAACCACCTTTACCTGTACGTATTGCAGGTTTAGTATTTGTCCCTTTGAAGTAAACTGTATTGAGCTTTAAATACATTTGAATATTCTGTCAATCGTTCTTGTTATTTTATACGTTATGTTATTTTATGCATTACTAGCATGTTACTATAGGCGTTTAATAATTTATCCTAAATTTAATATAAAACATATGTATTAAATGTTTTCTTTTTCTTTTTTTTCACTTATTGATTATTGTCTACACTAGTACATGTATTTGACAAAGTGCTCATACTGGTTAAAGTGACTTGACAGGCTTGATTGGAGGAATCACCCAGTGGTGATACTCCTTGGCGTGGTTAGGTAAATGTTGATATTTTACTTATAATATAAAAATTTGGCTTGAACTAAATTAGTGGAATAGAAATTAGTTGAATTTTGAATAGTTGAATTTTCCGAAATGTTTTGCGTTTTGCATTAAAATTAATATTGATTATAACAGAAGGTCACGCGGCCACTGTGTCGAAGGCGTCGTGGAGGATTGGAAGGAATGGTTCTGGAATGTAGGGTTTGGACATATATGTTTATCGAAAAGAAAATTTAACTGATTTTAACAGTTAACTCGAAGGACAAGAATTAAATACTGTAATTTTTTGGCTTTCTAAATAAATTTTAATCTGTTTTATTATATATTTTAGCTGTTAGATTTATTCATGTATTATTTATTTTAGGAAATTTTTCTTTAATTTTCAACTTAATTTGTACTATTTTTACGAATAAGGGAAATAAATGTTTTTCAAAGTAAAATACGAAGAAACAAAAGAAGTTTAAAAAAATTAAACAAAATTGTACGCCTTTGTATATTTATTGTTTACATATCTGTGTAAGAGTTTTATGCAGATAAAAGTTATTAAGACATGTTTTTAGATAAAATTGTTTTAAATTCTCTCAAGTTTATACCTTACAATACAACTTTGCTCCTTGTCTTGGTTTAATTAATATTTTACCTTGGGAAGGTATAAAGGGTTGAGCCAGAAACATTGTAGATCTAAGCTTTGAGAATATCTCTTGGCTGAAACTTGAATAAGTAGAGAGAAGTTGTGCCAGAAACATAACCTAAACCGAACTAACACAGTTTAATTAAACTAATTGCCTAACATAAGCCCTTGCTAGCTCTTTTTGTTTTTCCTTAACTTGTGAAAACTTTATTGTACCTAAACCTGAATATTTATGAATATATTACTAGATATATTTGTACCTTTATGAATATATTACTAGATATATTTGTACCTTTATGAATATATTACTAGATATATTTGTACCTTTTTGAATATATTACTAGATATATTTGTACCTTTTTTTTGTAAAATGAAATACTTAAATTTATTCTTTTATTAATTATTTTTGTTTTATAATTGCTATTTGTTTTTTATTTTACTTTTCTAATGCAAAATGGGCCGCCTTCGTGGCCGAGGTCGTTAAGGTGTTAGTCTTTACACTGACTTTTGAATCCCACGGAGGTCTGGGGTTCGCATCCGAGGTTACGCTCTCAGTTTATAGAAGATTATTGTTTTAATGCTTGGGTAGATTTTGGGTAGATAAATTATCGCCAAATTTAGAATACACTTTGTGCGTAACGGTTGCAACTACCACCCGAGGTTGTTTCCGCAGGGGTTATCCCTGATGAGCCGCAAGGCTCTTAAGGGGCATTATTATTATTATAATGCAAAATGATTGAAAAATAATTGAATTGACCTTTGAAAACTGAAATTTTCTCTGCTACCATTTATGCGTTTTTCAAACTTCCTGAGTTGATTTCTTTGATGACTGGAAATAATAAAAAATAATCCTAATATTTAGTTTTTAGCGTATTCTAATTAGACAATGATGCTTATGATGTTATTCGGATAACGGAAGTGGAGGGTAATCGGGGTTGAATCGATCCCTCGAGGCCCTTTGATTCCTAAAATATTTTCCTCAATTTGTTTTCATCACTCTGTCTGTCTGTGCGTGACGTGCATAACCTGTATGCCTGTCTGTGTCTAAGAATTGATGTTTTGACAAAATTTAGCATTTTCAGGACTTGTGTTAAAAAACAACAAATTATAAATTAAATTTAATATTTAATAAACATAAAATTTATCTAAATCATTCTCTAGCTTTTATTAATGATTGCTATAAACACACTACACAATATCACTTCATATTGGATACAATTTTACAACTGTTATTCAATTAGCGATCGCATTGCTCTGCTGGTGTGAATGAAGTTTTTTAAAGAGGTTTGGTGTGAATGAGGTTTATTAATGAGGTATGGTGTGAATGAGGTTATTTAATGAGGTTTGTTGTGAATGAGGTTCGGTAATGAGGTTTGGTGTGAATGAGATTTGGTGTGAATGAGGTTTGGTAATGAGGTTTTGTGTGAATGAGATTTGGTGTGAATGAGGTTTGTTAATGAGGTGAGGTGACTGTCAAGATAACGACTTTGCCTACTAAATATCTTAAAAACTCTGCCTAACCTTTACAAACGTAAAGGATGCTTTTCCCCCTACATATCCTCTAAATCTATCATTGCTATCCATTATTTGTTTAGCATCACAATTAATGATCAGTATTAATAATCAAAGCAATCGTTATAATATCTGCCTCTGCGGTCCTAATCGTATAAGCTCTTGTTTTCGCCACCGGACGTCTGGGGTTCGCAGCCCAGTTCATGCTCTTAGTTTGTGTAAATAGTTTTGTATGAAAAATATTTTGCCAATATAGCAGATGCGACACACTTGATATTGTTCCCGTAGGGTAATTATGATGAGCTGAAAGATCCTGAAGGGTATTAGTATTTTAAAGCGATTATTATACAATCGCTAATATGATCAATGTGATCATATTATACTGAATTATTTCAAATAGATCTCATCTTTTTCTTACGGATTATTAAAATAAAAATGTTGGTTAAGAAAACTTTTTATAAAATAATGATGTAGATTGTAAGAATTTTTTGTGTGTTGTAGCCTTGTTTATTTTCTCTATAGACCGGGACTGTATTTTTCTAATGCTTCCTGCATTCTTTGTTTATCCGGTGCCGAGGTTTCAGTTGGAGAATTTATTTGGTTTTACCGGGGGGTCATATGGAAACCAAGGACTTGGTTCTCTTCTCTGTGACTCGTATAAACTCGAGTCGGCTGAAATCTTGCGACCAGATACTCGCAATCTGCATACAATGTGACCCTACCATCTGTGACTCCTACAACATCACGACCTACACGCCTTCTTATATCACGAAATGGTTTTAATTATACATATCTCTTACTATAGGAATTAACAACATTCCTCACTTGATTTTAATTGAGCTTCTGCAGTCTCAAAGGCTTCTCAAGTTTCTTTAGACTTAACATTTTAGTAAAAATCTTGATACTTTAGTAAAAATCTTGATATTTTAGTAAAAGTGAATTGTTTTACTGAGATGATTTCCTATAAAAAGAAAGTAGAGAGGGAGAAGGGTGGTTAATGTCGAGGAGAACCAGTTAGATCATACTAGTGCATATGTTTCAGCATTTGCCAATAAATCTGATTTTTGTAATTTTCATTATCTGTTAGTATTAAAAATTTTACTATTAAAAAATATACATTTAGTATTAACGTGTTGTTCGTATCAGTTATATGAAATGTCGTATCTGCTATTCAATTTTGTTTTAGTTTATTCATACCATTATTAGTATCATGACTGCCTTTCGTTCTACTGTCTCTTCTATCTAAGGGGTTACATATATACCTATGAAATATTTAGTTGGTTCATAAATATAAATTTAGTTCAGATAACTCAGGGGTAGTATTATCAAAGAGTATATATACTCCTATATACTCCTTGGTATTATACAACTCTTTACCTCAAAAATAAAAGACATTGCTGAATAAAATGTTTTAAATCAAAATACAAAGAATTGCTCATCAAAAAACCCATTTATTATTTATCAGAGTTTTTATTTAATTAAATAATTACGTCATGCATAGTTAATAGGGAGGGGGGGGGTTGAGTAAGGGATTTTCAACTACTTGCTATTGAGCTCTAGTGCTATTTGCCAATATATTGGCAAATAAAAATAGTTTTATTTTTTTTATTTATTACCTATAAAAGGTATTGGGACATTATACTGTCTCAATTTAAGTCCTTACTTCAGGAATAACTTGTCTCTCTCTTTTTATTGAGACATTATACCATCTCCAGTACTCTCTTTTTAAGTAAGTACTTACTTCAGGAATAACTGATCTCTCTTTTTTACTGAGACATTATACTATCTCCTTTTAGCTAAGTACTTACTTCAGGAATAACTTGTCTCTCTCTTTTTATTGAGACATTATACTGTCTCCTTTTAGCTAAGTACTTACTTCAGGAATAACTGATCTCTCTCTTTTTACTGAGACATTATACTATCTCCTTTTAGCTAAGTACTTACTTCAGGAATAACTTGTCTCTCTTTTTATTGAGACATTATACTATCCTTTTAGCTAAGTACTTACTTCAGGAATAATGGTCTCTCTCTTCTTTATGTAGACAATATACTATCTTCTTTTAGCTAAGTACTTACTTCAGGAATAACTGGTCTCTCTTTAATATTAATAATTATAATGGATTAAATTTAGAAAATGAACCCTGCGGATTATTTTATTTGCTTTAGAAAATAAAAATGCATAATTGAGATTATTACGACTTTTAGCACCGCGGAGGTGCCGACTCGCTGTCTGGGATATCCTCTCAGTTTATAAAAATAGTTATTTAAAAAAAAAGTTCGCCGACTTAATTCATTATTTAAACTTAAACGGTTAGCAACCACGTCTAGTTCATTTTAGTACTGAAATTGTTAGAGTTTATAAGAAAAACTTTTTTCAATTTTATATATTATGTCTCGAAACCTTCACTTTATACAAAAAAATAATGAAATAAACCATTCAGTTTTTTTCTGAATTATAAGAAAACTAAAATTAGTATTATTAATTACAATAATTGTTTAAAGTTATTTCCTAAGTATTATAAAATGAATAAATACTATAAATTAAGGATATCAAAACTAAGTATGATTATGTAGAAGATGATTAATGAAAATTAAGAATTGAAAGTTTATCTGTAGGTTTTGCACTGATGATGGCCTCTTTATAGGTTGAAAGCGCAGTGCTAATAAAGTTATTATTTTGGAGAGACTTCTTTTTTAAATATTTTAAATTAATTTTAGTGTCCTCCATTCACACTTATTCTAATTATTGTATTTTAAATTATTTTTACTATTCTATTTAATTATTTTTGCTGTGTTACTATATTTCTTTGTAATTTATGTTTATCTTAGACAAAACTCTATAAAATATGGTTTGTTTGTTGTACAAAATTAGTTCCTTTGCAATACAACAAAAGAATTCTATAAATTTTAAAAATACATTTCTTCTAACTTTTCTAAAAGGAATCTCAAACTTAACTACAAATCAAACCAAAATAAAATTGATGATATGTAAATGAATTCATACACGGATTTATTTCGCCTTTTTTTCCAAAATTGAAAACGTGTCAGTCATAAATCAGTGTAACGGAGTTTCTCAAATTTTTCCCTATTACATAATTCTGATATATGTGAGATGAAAAATAGATTTTTCGAAAAAGAATTTTTGAATTAAGGAAAAAGACTTAGCGTGATTATATTTTGTAGCCGGTGGTCTTTCAGTTTAGATACATAATTTGAAATTTAGTTAAAAATTATTTTTTCTTTCTCATACAAATGGTTTATAGCTTTCGATAAATGATTTATTCATTTACGCGGTTTCTTTTTTAGTTTTTATTTTTTCTATTGGATTTAACATTTTTAAAAGTTGTTTAAGGTGGGAAAAAAGGGGGTATTTGTGTGGGCTCGTTTATAATTTACCTTTATTCTTCTAAACTTAATTTTAAAACAAGTGGTCAATTCACAGTGCCCGCTGTTTCCTAACCCTTTGATATAAGTGGAGATATAATTACCTCTGGTACAAGGCTTTGTTCCAGGATTAATATATAAATAAATGGGCGGGAAGGAGTTGTGGTTTTACCTACGGTTGCTATGGTTACGTTTGTTGGAGTCACGCTACATGCCTCTGTCCTCTAAACACACTATAATGCCTATGGCCTCCTATTATATTTAATCTATAATCATTCAAACCTGAAGCAGTTTTACCTCTTAGTTAATGTTTTATTAATCTCTCCTCCTTTTTTTTTTAATCCATAGATTTTTTTTAATAGAGCAAAAATATCGATTCTTCTTTAATCTGTATAGAAGTGTGTACATTATATATTAACAAAAGGATCCTTATTGTTCCTACTTTAAACATTTTATGTCTTATCATGAATCATTGATCGTTTTTATCTACTCATTAAAACAAATCATTCAATCTTTTACGATGTTTTCTTGGTCAATGTTTTATTAATATTTTTTTTTCATATATATAATTATATATATATATATATATATATATTATATATATATATATATATATATATATATATATCCGCCACTTAAAAAATCTTCTAACATAAGAAACTGCTACAACAAGAACGTTACTGCGAAGCGGGTAAGAGCCCGAAGCGTATGTCTTTTTTTTTTGCCTGGCGTTATATTATTGTATAGTTCATATATATCTTTATACTATACATCAATAAAAAAAATCCTGCACTTGTCCTTAAATCTGACTCTTTGAAATACCTCTACACAAACTATAATGTTTATGGCTTCTTAATATATTCATTGAAACCAAAAGCAATTCGACCTTTTAGTTTATGTTTTATTAATAATATATTTCTTTTTCTTTCGCATCGATACTTAAAAAATATTTATTCTTCTTTTATTTGTTGATAGAAATATACTAAGAATATACTTTATTGTCAAATTATCCGTGCTTCAGTTATTTGTATTGGAACTAAAGTTCTCGATGATTCTAAATTATCATATAAAGATAACTTTTAACATATCTTGCTACTTCTATGTGCACTGATTTCTTATTTTTAAATATATTAATATAGAGAATTCTAAATGAGTTATAAGGATTCGGTCAAACATAACCTTCTTCAATTTTCGGATAACCTTCACTATTTTCGGATTCTTTTTTAAGGTTGGAATTTTTTTAACAAACAATTCCAGAAACAGCTTGGAGAATTTCACATTACATTGATTTAATGATCAACAATTTAAACATTCAACAAACAACATATACCTATGACAAAATTTTGTATTTTATTTAGTACATCTTCTAGTTAATTCCTCATTATTGTTATTTAGTATTTTAATTTTTAAGTATACTATTATAATATAATATAATACTATATCAAAATATTTCTATTATAATACTTTTTACTTTTAAATTAATTTTACTATGTACATTTGCTGGCAGTATTTTATTTTTTAATTTATTTGTAATTTTTAATTATTCTAACTTCTTCATAAAAAAAAAACAATTTTTTCAAATTCATCTTTTGTAAAAATCATTAATATACTAAAACACAAACCCACTTCTCGGCTGTTATTCATGTTTTATTAATTATTTGTTATCTTTTAATTTAAATTCTATCATTAAAAAATCCTTATTGCTTTTCTGAATTACAAACTTAAAGATATAAGGATATTTTAATCTTTAATTAAGACATTTTATTACAAGTTTTGGGGCTTTACTGCATAGTAATTAACGTTTAGCTCCATTTCGAATATATTTCTAGTTGCATGTACCGCTTTGAAAGAAAGACGCTCATTTATAAAAATAGAAAGCCGATGTCCTGAAAGTTATTAAAGGCATAACAATTTTTCGATCAGTTTAAGATTTAGCACACCTGTAGTCGAATATAAAACCAATATATGCGCCGATGTTTAATTTCATTATCAGCATTAATTCAATTTTTATCCAGCTTTATGTTTTTTTAATTGTTGTCAATTTGAACAAAGACTAAATTTATTTTAAAAAAATATAATATAAATATAACTAGCTTGTCACAACAATTGTAAAACAAATCCAATTGAATTAAAAATTGATACTATCGTATTCATTTTTTTTGCAATAAATTAGTAAACTTAAGTTTTACTTATACTTATACGCATATAAAAAAATTAGTTTTTTCCAATAAATTAGTAAACTTAAGTTTTACTTATACTTATACTCATGTAAAAAAATAAGTTTTTTTTATATGCGGCAAGTATATTTAAGGTTTTTGTTTGATCATAATAATAAAGCAACTTTGAGCTAGGTCAGTGCCTGAATGGGTAACCACTGGAAAAAACCGAATGTGTTTACTATCTGAGGACGACCGAAGAGTCTGAACACGTTTTGCAGCATAAATTCGACGATTTTTGTATTCTAACCAGAAATTTACTTAGAAGAAGATAGTCATTCTAATTTTAAGATTTTTTTGACTCTATGTTATATGTTATATTTATTGCATGTATTCGTTCTATGCATTTAATTTGTTTAATGAAATCCTTAATTAATCAGTTTTATACATAACCATAAAAATAATTGCTCTTTTGTAACACTATTTATTTTATAGAACTCCCACATCTTGATAGGAAATTTAAACACAACTGCTCAAAGTTCTATAATTGTTATTTATTGTTGATTGCTATAATTGCTGATTTTAATTGTTATTTGACTGTGATATTAGTTAAGTTTTTGTTAGTTTGTGTAATTATCTATTCAACCATGGTTTTGTAATAAACATTACCTGTGATACCTGAAGATGCCTACAATGTTAGGTGAAATATATAGCTAAATAATTAGTTTTTGTTGTTATTATAGAACTTTAAGCTGTTGTGTTTAAATTTCCTATCAAGATAACTATAAAAATCGTATTATTTTATAATTTTTTTTTTTTTTTGTTGCAGGTATTAAACTTTATTCACAATATCCTCAAAAATGTAAGCACTTATTATATCATTATCTAGTCTCATTTTTTTCTGTTAAAGTTATTTAAAATTCTTCACTTTCTCACTTTTTCAGTTTTATTAACTTTTTAACATTATTATTTATGACTAACATTTAAAAGAAAAAACATATCTTGAAAAAATACTTCTTTTAAAAATAAAGATATATTAGATAAACCTAAATAAGTAAAAATTTGGCTTCATAAATTTTATTTTTTTCATTTAGTAATAATGAAAAAAAAATAGTATTTGATTTTTTTTCATTAATTATGTTTGTTTATTTTATTAATATTACATTATACTCCTACAACTTTTTTTTTAAATATGGTGTTTTAATTTTTCTATACGTGTTAAAATAATGCATTAAATAATAAACTTAAATTAGTCTAAAAGTTAAATTGAAAGCTTTACAAAGCCTGGTTAAAAGCTGTACTTACGTGTTGAATTCACACTATCTTATCCCTAATGTTATAACATTAATGTTAAAATTAGACTAATATCTCGTCTACTTAATTTATAGTTTGTATATCCTTTAGCTTAAACTTGGCCCATATACTATGATAGTATATATTAACCCATGCAGCGTTATAGAGTAAACCATTTGCTAAAACCATTAGAATCTTTAATGGCAGTCTATTATGAGTTTAATGGGTGTTTTTGTGGCTTGATATATTTTATCTGTTCCCGATATTTTAATAATGCTTCTTGCTGAATTAGTCTATTAGTATAAATTAGTAAAAGCCTTATTTGAATATGCTTCATCATAAAGTATAGCCAATAGTTAAGAACTGCTTATTGTTCGTAGTATAATATATATTTATTATATATATATATATATATATATATATATATATATATATATATATATATATATATATATATATATATATATATATATATATATATATATATATATATATATATATATATATATATATATATATATATATATATATATATATATATATATATATATATATATATATATATATATATATATATATATATATATATATATATACACTTGTACATTGATGAGTAGATGTAAGTACACGGCGATAAAAGACAAACGTATATATATATATATATGAAATTTATGTATGAAGTCAATTCATATATATCATAATATGTATATGAAACATACAAAAGTAAATAGTTATCAAACTTGTTCACACGAATATTGCTCATAAAGTGCGAATTTTCATCAGAAAATTACGCTTATCATGTTGTTCGGAAGACAAATGTGGGGGGGGGGGGTGTTTAATTTTGCTTAGTCTTCTGATTTCATTCTTTTAAAAAAAAGGTTATAAATATATTTATAAACTGCCATATTATAGCGTATTGTATAAACCATTTATAAAAGTAATGGTAGGGTGAATTTTTAAAGATTTTTGACTTCCTCATCATTAAAGAGGGTGGGGGAGGTATAAAATACGATCCTAGATTTCAGTGATACTTTTATAAGCTGACAAAGCTGCTTCAAGCCATAAATGTTTTAAGCGATTTCATAATAGCTATTTTGAAGTAGATTGCCATTTATGTCAATAACCATTATTTATGGTTATTTAATATTTTATAAAAAATACATGCCCTGAATTATTGATGGAATTGTTGAATTTTTCATCTGTTTGCTTTGTCAAGGTTACAGCGGCTTTAGTGGTTAAAACCTTTTGTGGCTTTTTTGTTCATGGCCTTTTTTATAATTTTTAAATATTTTTCTTTCTTATTACTCTACGGGTTTATTTATTTACTCTGTATATGTTCACTATATACGCACCATAAAATATTTATAAAAAACAAGAAATCATTATTACGGATTTTTTTTTTCTATAAAATGAAATCAAGTGTAAACTTAGCGATGCTTAGACTCTAAACTGTATTTATTAATATAACCATAGCCATTTGGATTAATTAATGTATTTTTTTATCTAACAATGAGCTTACATATTATTTTTTCATGCTGTTGATCAACTAATTAATACGGTCGTACTTTGTGTCTTTATCTCTTACAGTTGTTTGCATATTTTTAATATCAATTTTATAATTTAATAAAATATAGAAATTTAACAAGTAACTTTTAAATGGTATTAATATTTTAGACTTTCGAAAAATGGGCTGAGGTGGAAAGCAGTCGGTTTAAAACGTCGATATTTTCATAGGAAAAGCTATCGGGATGCGGGGATTTCCCGTTGTTTCAGCGGTTTTCCAAAAGCTCCCTTAAAATAATAAATCCCAGCCAATAAGAGGAGGGGATTTAGGGATTTAAAGCCCCCCCCCCCCGTTAGAAATCCAGGGGACAGAAAATGCTGGGATAGGAATAAATAGGATTAATGGTTGCCTTTATATATTAATTACGGGTCCGGTTTTTACTCTTCTAACTCTAAGGTTAATAAATTTACTTCATTAGAGCTAACCTCGTAAATAAGTCTTTGAAAAAAGCTCTTTACGCGCATGCTCAGTTTACTTTGAACTCTACTAATATTTATTCTAAGCCTATGACGTATAAAACCATAAAATATTGGATTTTGCCCCTATTTCACTTTGATTTAAACCAAATATTGTAAATCCTTTAATTATATCTTTGGAAGAAACTTTTTTATATTTTTTTTGTTTTATTAAAAAATAATTCTAGTTTATGTGTATGTTGATTTAAAACAATTTGTTTTTTAATTTTTATTATTGATCTTTAGTGGAGTTAAGGTGTTTAAATAAATACATTTAATGACATTACTTCGATATTTTAATTTTTTTTTAATATTGATCCTTAGTGAAGCCAAAATACTTAAATAAATAATTACAAAGAATTAACTTAAATTAATCTTTTTATTTTTTAATAATGATCCTTTGTGGAGCCAAAATACTTAAAATAAATAACTTACAAAGAATTAACTTAAATTAATCTTTTTTATTTTTTAATATTGATCCTTTGTGGAGCCAAAATACTTAAAATAAATAACTTACAAAGAATTAACTTAAATTAATCTTTTTTATTTTTTAATATTGATCCTTTGTGGAGCTAAAATTTTTAAAATATATAACTTACAAAGAATTAACTTAAATTAATCTTTTTTAACTTTTAATATTGATCCTTTGTGAAGCTAAAATATTTAAAATAAATAACTCACAATGATTTGGCAGTATATTTTTTAATTTTTAATATTGATCCACTAAAAAAACAAATAAAATGTATACCTGACAATGATTTTCCTTTTATATTGTTTATCCCAAGTTCTATCATTGATCTCTCAATGATAGAACTCCCTCATCCCAAGTTCTTACATAATGTCTAATATCTTATCATAATATTATAACTTAGAAATAAAGTATATTAAAAGACAGTATAATGTATTTATAATGAGGCATTAAAGTGGATAAGGCTGTATGGAGGGGAGGTGGGATAATGTGGTAATATAGAATTCATAATGCATCCTTTAAGCTTAAACTTATAAGAACGTGGGGACTTTGCTTAAGCGAAGGGCTTTGTTTAAGCAAAGGATCAAAACTTTCGGTGAAACTTTACTGTGTCGTCCTTAAGACTTTTGTTGAACGCTAAATCTTTTTTGGAATAGATAATTTACACGAACTTTACTTTAATTAGAAAGGATAAAAATTTGTTAGGGACAAATTTTGCCTTGAAACAAAAAATATTAGATAATTTAAATGGTTTTTGAAAAGTAATTATTAAGTTACTATCTATAAGATAATTACTTACTTAATGTTTTAAAATGAGCATAAATGGAGTCCATCGTAAAGAACGAAAGAATAGAAAGTCTCTCCACAGTTTAAGATATTTATTTACAATAAAGCAGAGCGCTTTCGACCTAACAAGAGGTCATCATCAGTGTCGTTGAGCAGAGAATAAAAGATAAAATTATTAGTTAAACAAAATTCAGATAAAGGTTTGAGCAGGCTTGTAACAAGACACATACGCATGTGTCTTGTTACAAAATTCTACTATAATACGTATAGTAGACTATTTGTATACGTATAATTACTAAATTATGCCCAGTTAGAACTGAAAAATTCTACTATAATACGTATAGTAGACTATTTGTATGTATTATTACTAAATAATGCCCAGTCAGAACTGAAAAATTCTACTATAATACGTATAGTAGACTATTTGTATACGTATAATTACTAAATAATGCCCACTTAGAACTAAAAAAAAATCGTGTTTAGAATGTGCAAAAAAGCATTGCATTTTTAATTGCATAGTTTTATCATAAAATTAATGTCCCATTTCAAAAACATTTCGTAGTTTTTGATTTTTCTTTTAACACTTTATTTTCTTATCAATCTAAATAGTTGTTTAATTATTTACCTGTCTTCACTTCGCTGAAATTATCACCTTGTAATTAGTTCACAATCTATGTTTACAATTTATTTCAAGTATTTTTCTGTAAAAATAAATAGGTTATGACAAAAAATTCGAATTTTTAACTTAAAAAAATATATTTTACACTAAGTTTAGTTGTGTTTAAAAGTTTGTGTTTGTGTTTAGTTGTTGTAATTTTGTTTTAAATCGTTTTTGTTATTTCTTTTATTTTATCCGACTTATTTTTTTATTCCTTCCTTAACATTTTTAATCTTTGTTCGTCGATTTGTTTCTATTTTTATCTAATGGCCGGTTTTTATATCCTAATCCCTATTTAATATACCATTTGCTCATACTAATTAATTCAATAGCAATTAATGAAAACTAAATTATCACGTTTTTGTCGTTAAGCTTACACTAACCTAATGTTGCAATCAAGTTATAACCATTAACATGCCTTATTTTAGTCTTTACTTGACATACCTTCTTTCTTAGTTATCATACTTGGTCAACGCTATTACATCAATCTATCCTTTTTTAGGATTTAGAGCCACATAATAAAATTAATCAATTTAATTTCTTCAATCTAGTTACTAATTAATTTTTATTATTTTAGAAACAGAGTTGTTTTGGTTTGGTCAGGATTTTTATTTTTTAATTGAAATATATTTATTGTCGTAGCAAACCCTATAAATCAACTATCGATTAGTTAATAATATCGATTAGTTAATAATACATTTATTCCTAAAATTATTTGAGACTATTTGTACGTATAATTACTAAATAATGCCCAGTTAAAACTGAGTACTAAACTGTAATTTTAAAAAGGTTATTATTGTATTTATTTCTTAACTTTGTTTGTAATGAAGGGATTAATTACTAAACTAATTTATACTTTTCCTCATTGGGAAAGTATTTTGTTTTTCTAGTAATAATCCGCGATTTCCCCTGCATTATCCATTTCAGCTGTTTTTCACACATCCGAATTAGTTTTTACAAAGTTCTCTAAATGTGTGTGAGTGTGAGTTATTATCGTAGCTCACGGTGTATTTATTAATGAGGGTTGAAATTTGGAACAAAATCTTTTAGTTTAGTAGTGCTCCCCGGAAAATATTTTTTATGACAGCATTAACCGTCAAAAATTTTAAAAATTCATGAAACTCGAAAAAAATGATTTTATAAATTTGAAATTGCCAGTTTTAAAATAAGCATGTATAATTGCAGCAAAGGAGCTAAGTTTTATCTCATTATTAGCACCATTTTTATTTTTTACTAATTTTTATCGATTTTATTTTTTGTCTTTATAAGTATATTTTTTTAAATATACTTGTTAAAATCGTAAAACCTTCCAACTGAAATTTGACATGTTTGTATTCATTCCTTCGTATAGTAAACACGTACGCAAAGTTTCCATGCTAGCAATGCAATGCTATATCTGGGAACTGTTCCATCATTCTACATTGCATTTTGCTTGTTACATTTCCCAGGTGTCTCTCGCATATTTATATTGTGTCAACTATTCATGTTTTGCAAAACTCGGTAGTATCAAATAATATATCTTTTGCTTGCCATGCATGATGGCGGTAAGAGAGCACCGCTCGTCTCTGGTAAATACTTCACATTATATTCTTCGGAATTAATTGAAGGTCAGAGTGAGTTCAGGCTCTGTCGACGTAACGAAACAGAGTGGGGCATGACATTATGTCGAGCCATCAATGATGACGAATGTCGAATGATGGAACAGTTCCCAGATGTAGCATTGCATTTTGCTTGTTACATTTCCTAGGTGTCTCTCGCACAATTATATTGTGTCAATAAAATAATCCACCACGATAAATTTTCCAGATGTAATACCCATTCGTAAAGTTGTAATTTCAAAAATAATTTTTAATTTTATTGGTAAAAAGCAATTAATTAAAATAACATTGTTTTAATAAGAAGCATGAAAATTATTTCATTATTTTTATATCTTGTATCCAATCTATATTTTATTTACTTATTAAAATATATCTTAGTTTATGCTCATTGTGTATTGCTTCAAATATTATTTTTAACATTTTTATTTTTATTTTCTCTTTTTTTCTTATAATCAATACCGTTATTTACTTTCTTAAAATATGGAAAATTTTAATTTTGTTGACTTGAATAACATGTTTAAGGTCTTTACTTAGACAACATAAATTATATTTTTATTTTATTTTAATATATAATTTTCTAACAGGAGTTATGATTGACCTCCATTGGTTTAAATCAGGGTTCCCTACACGCTCCTTTACTATTTTCTTTAGGGAGAATTAATGGTCTATAATGTTAGATTTTTCTTTACAAAAAGGGTTTAATTTAAATAAGACAGTTACTTCTTTTAATTTTAATGAGATTAGATGAAGATCAATTTGGTATAAACCAAATGTAGTTAGTTGGTTTGATCCTAAATTGTGAAAATTAAATTAAATTGGAATTGATCGAACAAAATTAATAACCGCACCAATATATTTAATTTCGATCTGTTTAATAAGCATCGATCTTATATAAATTATAGCATTAATATATAAGTATAAAGTATAAGATGTAAGTATGAAGATAAAAATTAAATTAAAAACAAAAAATTAAGATATAAATTATAAAAAAATAAGGATTAATAAAAAATAATCAAATTGATAATATCTTATTATCTGTGGATTAATTATTAACACTAAATGATTATTATAATAATTTTTGCAATCATAAGACAGTGGAGCATGCGCAAAAAGTTTCGTTTCAATAATCAATATTTTAAATCTTCATTATTTGGCGTATTTGGTGGTGATGATTAAGTCACCCACAGTCTCTTCACAATAAACTAATTTCACAGAACCCCTTTCAACTCGTAGAAAGTTGAAGAATCAGGTACCGTCAATACTTGCTGTTAGGTATGAATATCCAACAGCAAGTATTGACGGTACCTGATTCTTCAAGTGCTTCTTTAACTCGCCATTCGATATCGACATAACATCATTATAAGGCTCGTATTGGCTTGGCATGACATCGTCATAACATAATTATGAGGCTCGTATTGGCTTCGCATGACGTCGTCATAACATCATTATAAGGCTCGATTAGCTCGGCCTGACATCGAGATAGCGTCTCTATGAACGTTATAGAGTTTATTTTTATTACTAAAGATTGGCACAAATATATTCCTAATGTATAACAATAAGTATACAAACTTTACATTTCAATGCGGCCTGTCTATCTAGCGGTGTTGGTTGGATCACTGCTGTTGAGTTGCATCCAGCGTGGTCAGTAGGTGGAATCGAGTCCGAAGTAGTGAGAATGAGCGCATAGCGAATCCGATAAAGCGAGCAAAGGTTCGTAACTACCCCGTACTATCTTTTAATATTTCCCTGTTCTATATATACCTCATACTATATACTATACATATTTACTATTTCTAGTATTTAATATTTATTAAGTCCACATATACTTTTTATTTGTATATATTACTAGGTCTACAAACCATTTTATTGTATATTATTAATTTTCCAGCAGCTATAACTATTATAAATAATTTCATGGTGTGGCCGCCTCACTTAATCTTCTCAATTTTCACTTAAACTATATTTACAGCTGTTAATTTTTGCGAACTTTTCAGCCATTTTATCATCATTAATTGTTTTAAATACCGTCCCATTATTTTATAAAATTGATTTTTAATTATTGTATTTCATTAAAATATAAAATTCAAAATTATTAAGAAATATAATTTTCTGACTTAACCGAGCGTAGCGATTCGCTGTTAAATAATTACTATTGAAATTAAAATTAAAACTTACATTCTTTTTGATTTTTTATTGTAACAATTTAATAAGGCGCGGTCGAATATCTAGCACGTTGGATCACCAACAAACTTTTTTTATAATTTTTTTTTTTCAAAATTTTCAGTAATTAGCAGGATTTGTGATAAATGAAGCCTATTTCCGTAATCTGCACGCTCTTTTGGTTAATCTCAAAGAGTATTTACATTCACTCAACGATTTATTTTTAATCTAACTTGGTACATATATAACTACTGTTAGACGTCAATGTTGACATGTCAAAATATAACACAAAATATTGACGTCTAACAGTAGTTATGTATGTACCAAGTTAGATTAAAAATAATCGTTGAGTGAATGTAAATACTTTTGAGATTAACCAAAAGAGCGTGCAGGTTACGGAAATAGGCTTCGTTTATCACAAATCCGGCTAATTACTGAAAATTTTGAAAAATAATTTATAAAAAAAGTTTGTTGGTGATCCAACGTTCTAGATATTTGACTGCGCCTTTATAAGCCTTTATAAGCCTTTATATTGAATTAGTTGATTCTAAGACTTTTTGTGCATCTCATAGACTATTATAGATTGTTATATTTTGTATAAAAGTATATCTTTCCGAGTGGATACAAATTATAAATAAAACATAGGACAGTGATAAACTTTATTGTTGTTACACTCATAAAAAAACTATGCCATTAAAACATACGTTTAATATAAAAAAACATACAAAACGTTTATAAAAAGTAAACATACTTTACTTTCTATAAAGTAACATACTTTACTTTCTATAAAGTAACATACTTTACTTTCTATAAAGTAAACATACTTTACTTTCTATAAGCGTCTATTTTTACTTTTCTTTTCTCTTTAGTAAACTAATAAAAGTATAAATCAAAAGTTAAAAGGAATCAAAAAATAAAATAATTTGTAATAACTCAATAACAAATAATAAATGCTGCAGGTAATTTATTGAAATATGTGCATCTTGATATTTACATTTTATGACGTAATAAAATAAAAAGATTAAGTCATAAAATCAATTTTATTTTTATCAACTTATTAATTTTATTGTAAGTTATTTTCTTAATAACTCCTTTTTGTTTGGTGTGCTGTGAATATTTCGTTCTATTGGGAGGGTTGTTAGCACCAACTTTTTTTTTTGAGGAGGTACTTTGGATTTTTTTTTGTTATCGAAAAGCGTGAATCTTACGAGGTTTATAAAAGAGTATGGGTAAAATGCTTTTTGTCTCAGGTACATATCTGGCTATAGCTTCAAGCTAAGTAACAAAAAAAAAACAAAGAGAAAATAACCATACCCTTTCACCCGATTGTAGCTATTTGTATTTTTTCCTCGAGTCGATTTTGCCCTATAGGTGATCTTTTTTTGTTTCATAGTGGGGACTTCAAAATCGTGTTTATAATGGCGTCCGACCCCCACTTCAGCAGTAAAAAAGACTAGAAGAAAAAAATCGTATTAATATGATAAAGTGTGGCTACTTCTTTTCAATTCCTTCTATAACCTGTGTGTGGTCTTGTGAGTTATAACCAATTAAGAAAATTTTGTAACCTCCCTTTCTATAAGTATTTTGATTAAACAACTGTTTTTTTAGTTATTTTCGCGGAGATTAACTTTTTTAAATTTACCCTCGAGCTAAAAAAAAAATACAAATCTGTTTGAAAGCCCATTATCATTAATCTTCGAGAGGAGTTCCATTTATTTTTATAACTAACCAAATAGCAGCCCAGGTGCTGTGAAATTCAATTTATAATACATTAACACCTGTATAAAAAACCAATTTCGTAATGCTTGCTTCCCTGTGTTCTTGTATTTCCCCTTTGAGTTTAGTGGTGATTGGGAAGCAGATTTAATTGAAAGTTAATGGAATATTATTATTTAATACTACGTTTTAAAACTGTGCTTTATTTAATCCTTTTGGCTAAATAAATTAATAAGGATCTCTCGTTATATCTCTCATCTACCTTATGATTTTATATGGAAGAAGGCCAATTCGGAAAAGCAAATTTAGTATTATTCCTGGCAAATTAATAACTGACGATTTTATTTTAATGGAAGTGAAAGGAAATCCTTGTTAGTTAGTATTGACTCTGTACAATAGATGATTGATGGAAGATAAAAATTCTTAAATTAGGTTGGACCAGCAAGATTTCTCAAAAACTGTAGATATAAATAGCGAGTATCAGTCTCTAGTTTTCAAAATACATTGATATTTAGATACAAATAAGAAGATCCTGTATTTTATATCTTCTTTTATTATTCAGAAATCTTGAGATTTCTGAAACAAAAAAGGGTTTTCTAGATTTCGGGGAGTTCCGTGCCTTTTATTTATATTTTATTTATGTCTAGTTCTTAAAATATCCCTAGATTTTGATAGAAAATTAAGTTCCCTACCTTTAATCTACTCTAGCTCTCATGCGATATCAGTATATTTTGATAGAAACATTAAGTTCCGTACCTTTTATCTACTCTAGCTCTCAAACGATATCAGTAGATTTTGATAGAAACATTACGTTCCGTACCTTTTATCTACTCTAGCTCTCTCATGCGATATCAGTCGATTTTGATAGAAACATTAAGTTCCGTACCTTTTATCTACTCTAGCTCTCATGCGATATGAGCAGATTTTGATAGTAACGTTAAGTTCCGTACCCATTATATACTTTTGATTTAAGATATTTCAAGACCTTGAGAGATATAAAAAAGTTCCGTTTCTTTTATCTACTCTTGTCCTTGAGATATATCGAGAC
Source organism: Microvelia longipes (assembly GCA_018340805.1). Lineage (NCBI taxonomy): Eukaryota > Metazoa > Arthropoda > Insecta > Hemiptera > Veliidae > Microvelia > Microvelia longipes. The sequence continues at coordinate 61,420,953 of JACMZG010001911.1, forward strand.
CTAGAAAGAAATAAGAAGAATTTTTAACTATTCCAATTTTTAAAATATCTTGTTGTTTGGGCACTTTTCATTTGCATTAATATAAAAGGTAGCAATTTGCAGTTTTTCTCATCTATACCGTAGGTATAGAAAGAGTATTATGTTTGTAAAAGAGTCCGATGCGGGGATTCTACACTGCGACTTTTTTATTATCCCAAAAAATAATATTTTATTTTGACTATCTACGTAAACAATACGTAACATTTTTCAACGTCTAACCTTCCATATGTAAGTCTAAGCATCGCCAAAAAATTATCACGTAAATGTCTCAATTATTCTCAATTTTTTAAGAAACCATCTTTTTAAGAATAGAAGCCTGCTATATGTGTATAAATAATTATTTAAAAGCACAATATAATTCTGATTTCAATTAAATAGAAGTTGTATTTTTTATAATTCTAATCTTGAGAATTTATAAAAGAGTAAATTTTTTTGGACTGGTATGATATATATTTAGAATTTAAATTTCTTGAAGACTACAGTCCTTTATAAATATTAATTTATTTAATAACCTTTACATAAATCTTCACAACGTTTCATTGAGCGAAGCTCAACATCTTCAGGTGAAATCAAATGAAATTTTCTAAATTAATTTAAATTTTATATTTCGTTTATAAAAAATTTTTTTACATTACAAATTTAGTTTCATTTGATTTCACCTGAAGATGTTGAGCTTCGCTCAATGAAACGTTGTGAAGATTTATGTAAAGGTTATTAAATAAATTAATATTTATAAAGGACTGTAGTCTTCAAGAAATTTAAATTCTAAATTGAGAATTTATAATAGTGGTTTTATAAAGAGTAATTATTGTAAGACAAGCCACCCTGAAACTACCAGTGAGTGATAGACAAGTTGTTACTATAATCGCCCTCTAGCGGTATTTTCGAAAATTAAAACGTGTGTAATAGAAGAAACGATTCAATTTACTCTACAATTACTTTTTTAACCTTTTTATTTTTATCTATTGTAGTTATTTTTTTTTTACTTTTCCTCATTTAAATCGTAGGTATATAGGAAAAGTATTGTGTTTGCAAACAAGTCAGAAACCGGGGTGAAACCGGAATCATCCGTTTTAGACTTTTTTAAGGCCTCCTGAGTGGTTTTCGCAAAGTTGTCTGTCTGTATGTGTGTGTCGGTTATCATCGTAGCGCCCAGTGCATATATGCTAGACAGTTGAAATTTTGTACAAAAAATTAGTCTACCGCTGTAGTTGTGCTATTCGAAAAATATTTTTTTATGAAGTCATTAAACCGCAATAATGACTCAACAAAAGTTTCAACAAATCATAAAACACGGAAAAAATTATGCGATCAAATTGAGATTTCGCTCGCATGTAGCCATGTATAAGACTAACATAAGTGCTAAGTTTCATCTCATTATCTGCATTACTCCAATTTTTATTAAATGACTTGTATACATTTTTTTTTAAATTGTAAAAAATCGGAAAACAATCTAATTGAGTTGAAATCCGGCACAAGTGTAAAAAACTTTAAGTAATAAAGAAGTACACCAAGTTTCATTTCAATACAAGTATATCTATAGTTTTTGTTGGATCATACAAGTTAAGTAGCATTAAGCGTGGTCAGTGCTGCATGGGCGACCGCTGAGGATAAAACGAATGTATTTAATATCTAAGTACAAACAAAGCGAGTCCCTAGATATTGTCAACCCTTTAGCATGAACTATCAAACACTCTGGGAGCTGTGATGATAACAGACACTCATATAAACACAACGCACACTCAACAGGTCTTAAAACACCTAAAACGGATAATTCTGGTGTTATCCCGGTTTCAGATTTGCTGTGAAAACATTACTTTTTCTACATACCTGCAGTATAAGTGTGAGGGAAAGTAAAAATAGGGTAATTTAGGGAGTAATTTAGTAAAGCAGAGTTATTGTTGGAAATGTAATGATATTAATAGATAATCTAGTAAACAAATAAAAATTAAATTTAACATTTAATTCTTAAACAAAATTTTTTTGACGTATGTTAAAGTTTTATTTTTGTTTGACTTCTTTATGTATAGTAGTACGTTTTGTATATTTTTACTTTTTATTTACTTATTGTTTTATTATTATGTTATATTTATTTGTTTGATAGGTATTGATGATGGCCTTTTTGGGGGTTGAAAGTCGGTTTTGTTTTTTAATAAAGTAATTAAGTGGAGAGACTGTTTTATTTATCATTATACTTAAACAAAAGTTTATACGGCTAAATTTTAGCGTTGTTATAAATCTTGGTTAAATCTCATTAATTTATCACTGTTTATTTTATTGCTCGGCTGCACTGCGTATCTGGTGAATTAAAGTGAAACTTTTCCCTTTTATTACATTAAAATTTACATCCAAAAAAACCTACAACCCCATATACCACAAGGTGGGAGCCCTAGGAAATACCACCACACAGTTCTCTGCGAAATTTAATTTTCTACAAGAATTACTTTAACTTTTCATAAAATTTATGATTTTGGTTTTCCAGAAAATCTTTGTGGTGAGATATATGTTTTAACTTTTCTATTAAACCTATTTTAAATTAATTTTCTTTAAATTGAAGTTAGGACGATCTTATGTTTTAGTAATTAATGTTTTTTATTGTGTTCTGTTCTTAATTAAGTGTAAAATTATAGTATATTCTACGTCCTGAACTAAATTCTGTTTACCTTTATTTATTTTACATCCTACATAATATTCTTTATAATAAATAACATACTATATTGTGTTATATATATGTATATATATATATATATTATATATATATATATATATATATATATATATATTATTATATATAATATATTATATATTATATATATATATAGTTCTATCATTTGATACAACCGGGTTTTTCTAAACATGAATGGTTGCAGAACATCAACAGCTGGACATTAATAGTCACAAAATTAAATTAATTATAATAAGACTTATTTAAACAAATAACATCCCTATTTCGACCTTATCTTCCTCAAGTCTAAATCCATACTAATTTTAACATTCTTCCTTTGCCAACCTAACTATATTATCTATATTAACAAGTTGATACTAATCATTGAGATTGTTATCTCATTTTATTTCTTAATGATATAAATACCGAATAAAAATTAGTAAAATGTTATGATCTTGTTAATTCTACAATATCTCATTATTTAGTGAAAATCCAAAATGAACCCTATGCTTCCACATAATACCTTATTAAACATTAAAGTTTTATCTTCACAATCAATCTAGATAATAAACGTACGTCATAAAAAACCCTTTCATGTCTTAATTACTTTTATAATTATTTTTGTGGTTCAAAAAACTTAATTTTTATCTTTAGTGTTTTAATAATTATCCTAAAAAAATTAAAAATACATCAGAAAACATCAAAATGGTTTTGACTCCTATCAGATTAAGATTAGCAATAATGTAGCTAAAAATTATATGAAATCTAATATATTATTAGTTGTTAATTAACTTAATCCATAGTTTCATGTTGTACTTGCTATACCATTATATTTTATGGTAAACATGACGCTACTAAGTTAGTGTTTAATTATCTTAAAATTATGTACTCTATGAATTTTATAACTCTTAAAAATTATTTATGAAGGTATATAACATTGAAGAAATAGAATAAATAAACCTAGTGGATTGTAAATGGGTGTAAAAATTGTATTGGCGAATTTCCCTTAAATGTATTTGCTAATGAAATATAGGTGGCATGGCAGAAGTATGTCCAAAGTACGGTGTGTGTTTAAATTATGTTACAGAAGTTTATAAAACTTAAAATAATGTATGTATGTATATATATTATATATATATATATATAATATATATATATATATATATATATATATATATATATATATATATATATTATACAACATATATATATATATATATATATATATATATATATATATATATATATATATATATATATATATATATATATATATAAAACTAACTCATGTGGTTAATTTTATTCCATTATCGGCATAAGTCAATTTTCATTGAATTATGTGTGCGTTTTAAAATGAAACTTGTTAAAAATCGAAATATAATCTGATTCAGTTTAAATTTGGTAGAAGTGTGTACTTTTGTATATTAAATAAATATGCGTGTTATTTAAAAAAATAATAATGTCTCTACGGTTTTCGTTAGATCACTGATGTTAAGCAGCATCAATCGAGGTCAGTATCTGGATGGATGACCGTTGGGAATAAAAAATCTTTTACTGTGATGGTGAATTTTCATATTCTGAGGAAGTAGTGGTGAGAATGAGTTTAGCTTATCTGATATGGTTGGTATAAGTTCTGAGATACGTTGTACCCGTTTTTTTAATCCATATTGTTCTTTATTTATAAGTTAAAACTTATACTATTTTTTGTTTAAATATAGTTCAGAAGAAAGACATTTCACTACAGAAATATATCATAAAATAATAATCATAAAGAAAATTGCCAATAATATACTTTATTCATGAAGTTTTATAAAGAAATCTATGTCTATATTTATGTATAACTTTTATAAGAAATATTATATGATCAATAGTCAACTTAAAGACTTCTGTGAGAATAAAAATGAAAAATGAACAAAAAGTATGAACTGTGCAAAAAGAAGAATAAAACAAAACTTTTTATATCAACAATACGAAAGAAAGGAAATAAGCAGAACATTTCTATACTTGAAAAGAACAACTTTTAGAAGTTGGAAAGAAAGATGGAGAAAAACAAGACTTGGGCGTGGAGTTGTCGACAGCAAGACTTCTTCATGAAGAACTTTAAAAAAAAGATCGTGGTAAATAATGCGACCGTAAACTTCACCATCATCTTTTTCTTCTTTTTACTTCGTTTTTCTTTTATTTTGATTTTAGAGTTTGTATAAAAACGTCATAATATTAGATTAACAAAGACTATTTTAACAAATAGTCAAACTTAAATGAAACTTATTTGTGGGGACATAAAATCCTTGCATTTAGCTTTAGACTTTGAACTTGGCGGAGAAATTTTCATCGCGTAAGTGGTGTTAAAATTTAAAGTGGTGTGATGAGTAAAGATATTTAATGCTTAACAATTATTACTTAAATTTGAAACGTATCTATTTATGCAACTTATTAGTGTATTTTCTTTGAAAAGTTAAATAACATGCTGTGACGGTACTGCTCAGGAAAATAACATGTTGTGACGCTACTGCTCTGATAATAACATGTTGTCACGCTTCTACTCAGATAAATAACATGCTGTGACACTACTGCTCAATTAAATAACATGTTGTGACGCTTCTGCTCAGTAAAATAACATGTTGTGACGCTTCTGCTCAGTAAATAACATGTTGTGACAGTAAATAAATGTTTGTGACACTCTGCTCAGAAAAAAATGACACTACTGCTAAGTAAAATAACATGTTGTGACGCTTCTGCTCAGTAAAATAACATGTTGTGACGCTACTGATCAGTTAATAACATGTTGTCACGCTTCTACTCAGATAAATAACATGTTGTGACACTACTGCTCAGTAAAATAACAATCAGTAAACATGTTTGTGACGCTACTGATCAGATAATAACATGTTGTCACGCTTCTACTCAGATAAATACATGTTGTGACGCTTCTCAGTAAATAACTGTTGTGACACTACTGCTCAGTAAAATTACATGTTGTGACGCTTCTGCTCAGTAAAATAACATGTTGTGACGCTTCTGCTCAGTAAATAACATGTTGTGACACTTCTGCTCAGAAAAGTTGTGACACTACTGCTCAGTAAAATAACATGTTGTGACGCTTCTGCTCAGTAAAATAACATGTTGTGACGCTACTGCTCAGTAAAATAACATGTTGTGACGCTTCTGCTCAGTAAATAACATGTTGTGACCTTCTGCTGTAAATAACATGTTGTGACCTTCTGCTCAGAAAAAGTTGTGACGCTACTGCTCAGTAAAATAACATGTTGTGACGCTTCTGCTCAGATAAATAACATGTTGTGACACTACTGCTCAGATACTAAAGCCATTATTTACTAATTAGCAGATTAGTTACAACTTAAGCAGAATATCACTGATCAGATTATTAAAGCGCGCATTTTAAAGATAGAAATTAACTTATACTAATAATTAATTATTAGTATTAATATTTAAAGAAATTAAATATACTAAATAAGATGATGAAATATTAGTGTCGGTACAATGATTTGAACCTGGGAACCCTAGCTTTAAGGATAATTGTCGACTTCGGTGTGGTTTTAATGGATTCGGCACCTCAAAAAATATCGAAAACGACTCCTCACTCGAAACTGAACGTTATTGTGGTTTTCTGTCATTTTCCCCGTTTTTTTTTTGGTATAAAAAAGTTTAAAACGGAAAGTTGGAAAAATTGATACGACCACTTAAAGTGGTCGTATCAACTTCAGACCGGGTTCATTCGATTTAGCGACCCAAAAAACATTAAGATCCTTCTTCGCGGCAAAATTAATAACCTTGGATTTTAACGATTTTTTAAGGGTATCAGAACATCAAAACAAGGGTAACTGTTCGTAATAAGGGTATAGCTATAAGATTATTTTTAGTTTTTGTTTTTTTTGTTATAGTATATTTTACAAAAGAAGATAAATTGTTGATTTAGTTTTCCTGCCGTGGCGAGACCACTGACCGTGAAAATTGAATGCCTTAATAATTCATTTTTGAATCATTTATCAAATAGTTTTATCTTGATATATTATTCATTTAATTAAAATTGGGAATTATTAATGTATTCAACTCTGTTTTATATTTATAATGAATTATGTATAACATAGATTTTGTTATGTTAACATATTATAAATGTATATTTCCACTCAGTTAAAATCAAATTAACCTGCTTGTGTTTAGATCGGTATGAAAGTTTTTACACATATATAAATATGTGCGGTTCACACATATTTATACACATTCAACATACCAAGTTCCATTTTACTATCAGATTTAGTTCTGGTTTAATTGATTGACATATTTATGTCAAACAATACATTATGTCATTAACTTACACAATGTAAACAAATCAAGTTTTTTTACTAATACATTTGAAAATTCGTTTATATCGTGGCAGTATGCCACTTATATACGAACTAATAATTTACAAAAACCATGTGGCCGCGGAGCGGCAAAAAGGCCGAAGGCCTCTTGTTTTATTATTTAATTTCTTAGTTTTTCTTTTTCCTTAGCTTTCTTAGTTTTTCGTATTCTATTTAGTTTTCTTAGTTATTCGTATTCTATTTAGTTTTCTTAGTTAATTGTATTCTATTTAGTTTTTCGTATTCTATTTAGTTTTCTTAGTTTTTCGTATTCTATTTAGTTTTCTTAGTTTTTCGTATTTTATTTAGTTTTCTTAGATTTTCGTATGCTATTTAGTTTTATTATTATGTAATTTACATAATCGACTAATACATTCCTCAAAAGATAAGAATTGGTTAAAAATGTACATTTTAATTTATTTATTTACTAAACACAAGATAATTCATATAAAAATTCATATTTCTTATTTTACCTGCGAGGAATTTTATTCGCATGTTCTAAAAACACCAGAAACATTTTTAATTCACTAAAAACCATTACTGTTATGCTTACATAACATAACATAGCTTAAGGACATAAAACAAATCTTTATCTCTTAAATAATTTTATTATTAGTTTGCACGCTATAAAATTTAATATTAACAACATTTGGTTATAAATTATGTCATATGCAAAAAAAATTGTAATAAATTAATATTTTTTAGTTTTATTACTTCTTTAACACTTTTTGTCATCATTAAATTTATTTTTTTATTTATGTTTATTGGTATATTAAGTATTAACATACTATTACATATTTTTATTTATTATTTTTTTTACTAGCTATGATTATGTATTTATTTTATTATAAAACTTTATATTATTTATTTTTTTTATTTACATGTATCGAAAATTCACATCTAATCAATTCACATTCGAATCAATAAGGTGTATTGATTTTTATTTTTTTTATAATATAATAAAGTGAAAATTACTTTTGTTTTTGTTGGTAAATTTTAATGTACAATCTATGAAAATTTAAATAAAAATTACGTATATTTTACTGTTTATTTTGTATTACTCTATTGTTTAACCTTTTTTTTTACTTATTTATTTTTTTGTTTGTTTCAGGTATGTTAATGGAAATATATATTCTAAGAATAATTATTTATTACCTAAAATAAATAATAAATAAGTAAGTATAAATAGTTTAATTATTGTACTTATTATTTAGATCTAAATATTTTAAAGCAATTAAAATAGTTCAACAAAAATATATTTTTCCTCTAGAAGGGAGAAAAAATTAACTTTCCGCCCTTATTTTCAGGGAGGAAAACCCCGTATTACGGTCTGTTTGTAAAAATAAGGGAGGAAACAAAAATCAGGGTGGAAATTAAATCACTACTGTGTGTACTACCTACTGTTTGGCGCAATCGGTTAGACATTTGCTTGGAAATCTGAAGATTCGTTGTTCGTATCCAGTCCGGGAAACATTGTTTTTATTGTTTTAATCATACACATGCATGCATTTTTATAGTATTTGCTACTGTTTTAGCGTGTCTTGATAATGTTACCACGGCTAATCTAGAAAAAAACGTATCATTTTTACTTAAATACGGCAGAAATAAAAATGGCCTCAGTATTATTTTTTACCTTATCTGTAGCGTGTTTTAGGTAAACAACGTAGTTATTAGATCAGCTATTACAATTATTTTAGCGAAGTAAAGATAAATCAAACCTTTAAACTGAATTTAACTTTTATTAATTCAAATGTAAACCATGAAAACTAGTAAACAATCAAATAGTTTCGTTTATTTCTTTATATTATTTGTTTTGGTCTAAAATAATTATATTTGACGGTGTTGTAGTTATTCATTGACTTGACACTTTTGTTTTTTTATCAACCAAAATGAAAAAGTTACGTAAATTTAAGTCAAGTAAATATAAGTAAAAAGTAAAATATAGTATCAAAGCACAATTTTATATAAATATAGTTTTATTAGAATATAAGCAGGAAATATTTATATTAACCAGTATTTATTTTTAAATTTAAGTCAAGTTAATATAAGTAAAAAGTAAAATAAAGTATCAAAGCACAATTTTATATAAATATAGTTTTATTAGAATATAAGCAGGAAATATTTATATTAACCAGTATTTATTTTTAAATTTAAGTCAAGTTAATAAAAAAAGTAAAATAAAGTATCAAAGCACAATTTTATATAAATATAGTTTTATTAGAATATAAGCAGGAAATATTTATATTAACCAGTATTTATTTTTAAATTTAAGTCAAGTTAATATAAGTAAAAAGTAAAATAAACATGTTTATATGTTGTTAAATGTTTATGTTGCATGTTAATTTAAATGTTTATATACGAAAATAGTGTTTCAACCATTTTTCCCCTCCCTAAGGGCACCACGACTTAGCGCCGACTTTGCACAAATGAAACGATTAACAGCTTATTGTTAAATTGCTAATAAATAAATGGTTTATTTATTTATTTATTAATAATAATTAAAAAGGACTGAATAAAACTAAACAAAAAATAGAGAAAAGCGCAAAAGAAAATATCATGCAAAGATAAAGAAAAACTGTTCTGAGACTTATTTTAATAAATAATTAAAAGGAAAAAATTCGTCTCTTTTATGATACAAAGATAAAATATTAACAAGATATAAGATAAATATAACATAATGTACTACATGAACAAACATATGATGTATTTCAATGATATAGCGTGGTCAGCTTGTCCGCTAAACTGGTATTTTCTTCGTATTTTTTCTTACCCGTGTTTTTTTAATATCTTGGCGTCTTAAGGTCGCTCATGACTCTTTCCTTATTTCTTTTTATGATTTATTCTCTTTATTAACATTACTTATTACTTTTTCGTTATCTTGTTTTCTTGCTTTTGTTACGTGCAATATTTTCTTGCATTGGAAATTTATTAAATGGTTTTCTTCTCGTTGTATAACTTAAATTTCAATACATTGTTGCATTATTATTTATGATCCATGTTGTTTTATATGATAACTTATATATTTTATATTTATTGCTTTAAATATATATTTAGCTACCGTATGGTATTTATTATTGATTTTTTTAACAATTGTATATTAATAATGACTTACGTGTATGGCGAATTTCCTGAAGCAGGTTTACGCTTATCAAATATTATATAGTTTCCTCATTAACTAAGCGTATTAGATTTGCATTTTTTTACATTTACTGTTAATTTTTTAAGTTTTATAATCATACTTAATGGCGTTCGATTTCGGCACCGGAGGTCCGGGGTTCGCAGCCCGGGCTATGCTCTAAGATTTTATAAATAGTATTTGTATTAAAATGATTTCGCCAACTTTAATTAATTCTTAGAGTGTAGTAGATGCAACCCACCTGAGGTGGTTCCCGTAGGGTGAATACCCTGATGGGCCGAAAGGCCCTAAAACGGGAATTCAATTCATTTCAATCATACTTAATCCAAAATGATTAATTACTAACATTCATTTGATAATAATTTTTTATTGAATCATTATTATAGATTGACCCAAGATATTTGTGCTATGATTTGCAAAACTCGGTAGTATCAACTGATAATTGATGACAAATTATTATTTAAAATTTAAATATTAACAATTGTTTGATTATTAATTTCTATTGTAAATTACATGAAAAAGGTAGAATATATTTAAGTATACATAGTAAACATATAAGTTATGTATGTACACTAACTTACATATAAGTATATATTTAAGTTAAAAACAATTATTTGAATATTATTTAAAAGAAATCACTTGATCCGGCATATATTCTGATGACAGCTAAACTCACAATCTTTGAAGGATAGATTATTTCATAGAGTTTTAGGTACTCAAAGAGCCAATAAGTCCGTGATAATAATAATTTGAAGCCTCTAAATGCTGTGCCATATTCCATGCAAAGTCTATAATAACTTCAAGCCTCTAAATGCTTTGCATAAGCCTCTATAATAATTTAAGCCTCTAAATGCTTTGCGATATACATGCCGGCTCATAATAATAAGTGATAATTAATAAATGCTGTGCCATATTAGCATGCCGGCTCTATAATAACTTTAAGCCTCTAAATGCTTTGCGATATACCATGCCGGCTCTATAATAAATTTAAGGCTCTAAATGCTGTGCCATATTCCATGCTAGGTCTATAATAACTTTAAGCCTCTAAATGCTGTGCCATATAGCATGCCGGCTCTATAATAATTTTAAGCCTCTAAATGTTGTGCCAAAAACAATGCCGGCTCTATAATAATTTTAAGGCTCTAAATGCTGTGCCATAAACCATGCCGGCTCTATAATATAATAAATTGTGCATAAACCATCGGCTCTATAAATAATGGTGGCCATAAACCATGCCGGCTCTAATAATAATTTTAAGGCTCTAAATGCTGTGCCATAAACCATGCGGCTCTATAATAATTTTAAGGCTCTAAATGCTGTGCCATAAAACCATGCCGGCCTCTATAATAATTTAAGGCTCTAATGCTGTGCCATAAACCATGCCGGCTCTATAATAATTTTAGGCTCTAAAATGCTGTGCCAAAACCATGCCGGCTCTATAATAACTTTAAGCCTCTAAAATGCTTTGCGATATACCATGCCGGCTCTATATAAATTTAAGGCTCTAAATGCTGTGCCATATTCCATGCTAGGTCTATAATAACTTTAAGCCTCTAAATGCTGTGCCATATAGCATGCCGGCTCTATAATAACTTTAAGCCTCTAAATGCTTTGCGATATACCATGCCGGCTCTATAATAAATTTAAGGCTCTAAATGCTGTGCCATATTCCATGCTAGGTCTATAATAACTTTAAGCCTCTAAATGCTGTGCCATAAACCATGCCAGCTCTATAATAACTTTAAGCCTCTAAATGCTGTGCCATAAACCATGCCAGCTCTATAATAACTTTAAGCCTCTAAATGCTGTGCCATATACCATGCCGGCTCTAAAATAATTTATCATTGTTTAATTCGTTGAGCATTATGTGTATTGGTTTAAATTTATCCGACTTATTTTACTCAAAATTAAAATCATAGTAATAAAAATAAAAATTTGATAAATCTAAAAACTTTATTAATGAGCCAAAATATTATTGATTTATTTATTGTTTTTAATGTTTACTTATATTTTATTAATTTTATTTTGTGTTTTAAGAATGTATAGTTTTTTTTTATTAATTCTCTATAAGAATTTCTATAAGATTTTATTAAATGATGAGGTCAGAAGAATGGTCCCGCCCAAGATATATAGGAGCCTTAAGAAATACCGGTCAGGAAGCGACCATTTTGATTTACAAGATTGCTTCTTCTCAATCCGGTCAAACCGGTTTTGGTTGTATGATACAAAAAGGGTATCTCTCGGTCACTTGAAAAAAGAACCCCGAAGGCCTTTTTATTTTCTTTTTATTTTATAAGAAGCTTCTTTTGACTTTTTCTGCATCCAGAATGAAGATGTCTTTTTTAGATTCTTTTATAAGCTGTAAATAAAACCTCATTATGGGCCAAAATAAGAAAGAAATACTAGACGAAGAAGGAAAATCATTGTATCGATTTCTGAATAAAAAAAGTTCGCTAAGCAGTTTCAACTTGAAACATCCCTGAGAAACTTATTCTGAACTTTTTTTTAACCATAAGAAGTCTAAAAAATTCTTTAACTTCTTAAACCAACGTTGATACTAACAATGATAAATAGTTAATAGTTTTATTATTCTGTTTTTTCCTACTTCTTGGTCTTTATCTTATTCAATATGAATTTATTCAAATTTGATTCTAAATCTTTAGTTACTGAGAATAGATTTTTCTTTTAAATTTACTTTTTCAATCGACTTACCAAAATTATTTTTTTCCTTTCATCGATTTTTATTTTATGTAACTCTTTTTGTTTATGTCAGACGTAATGAAGTTTTGTATGTTTTAATTTTCCTTACTACTACTGTATATATTATATATATATATATATATATATATATATATATATATATATATATAAATTGTGGATTTTAAGGGTGAATATATTGTATTCACCTTTAAAATCCGAAACCAAAGTTTCATCATAATTATCCGTTTCAGATAATTTTTAAGGTAATATACAAACAATACGAACATCATCAATAATTAAGTACCTTTTTATTACTGTTAATTGGTCTTGAAGCTTCTGCCATTTTATATAGCTTGTGTCTGATAAAGTTTTAAGTTTTACTTGACTAGTGCGGACTCTGCCACTGTAAGTTCTTTATTTGATTATTTAAATATCCTAAAATTGAGAGGGAATATACAATTGTAAATAAGAGACCAAAGGACTCTTTGGTTTTTTTTTAATAAAAAAAATCAAAAAACTAAAAATAGTTATTCATGCACCAAGGGAGTTAATTAAGACTATTAACTCCGATGCAAAGCCGAAGGGTTAATTGCATTTTACTCCCAAGGTGCATACAAGATTTTATTTCCTGACGTTGATTTTATTTTAATACTATTTGTTGTATTATATTCTATTTGTTTTGGGTCGGACTCTCTTATAAATTTAGGGGATACTGTCTTAAAAAAAATCAATTTTTTTATTGCTCTAAACAACTTCTTATGACCTGAAACGGATTTTGAGCCAGTAAACATTTTGTTTTGTTTACAAAAAAATTTAAAAAAATTACAAAAATTGATCGGCCACATGTATAAATTTAAAGAATACCACTCCCCTAAGAAAATTGATATAATTGGCTCTAATAACCCAATAATAAGAAACACTTTTTATTCCCAAGGAAGAAAAAAGTTAGTTTTTACTCCCAAGGAGTGAAAAGTAACTTTTACTCCCTTGGGAGTGAAAAGAGATTCTTTACTCCCTAAAAACTAGTCAATAAACGTTACATTATACACCGTCTGGTGATAAACGATATTTTCAAAGTTTTTTTCTAATTTTATGTTTTAATGACATTTAACGTATTAATATTAAACCAAACTAATTTCATCCATAACAGTGCATTATTAGAATGACATGTCGAGCCGTTGAACATGAACGCAAAATGAATCAAATTATAAATGTTGATTCATGCATAAATGCAGGAAAGTAAAAAAAATCTTTAAAATACAAAATCAGCCCTGTATATACAGCTTTAGAGGTATAAAACCATCACTTTATTACACTCTTTTGCTCCTCGCTAATAAACCTGCTGAAAGCGGGTTTATTCAGAATGAATAAAAAAGCAACACAGTGTGATCGTATTATTTATATATCATTTAAATATCCGCATTAGTGAAATAAAAAACATTAACTTCAATGTACTAAAGTTTAAATGTGCTGTAATGCTGTTTTTTATTAATCTTTTATCTCCACGTTTATTTATTATACTATTTAGACTGTTGGTGGCCTTTAGTTTATTTTTTTTTTATTATATTATTTCTTTTTTTTACTTATTGTTGATAAATTATTAATTACTGTTACTTTTTGTTTAAGAATTGTCATATTTTTTTGTGTAAAAAGATTTCGCTGAAAGGATATAGTGAAAGATGATGTAGAGTACAAAAGGAAACAGGGAATTAAAAGAAGACTTTATTGAATTTATTACTTTACAAAAGGGAATAAACAAGAAGGACGTAAGAAAGAATAAGGATAAAACTTATCTGCTAAAACCAGTATCCTTTGAATGCAGTATCCTGCACCTTCGTAAGAAAATCTGTTCGGGACTGGAGTTTCATCGCACAGTTGCCATGTCATGTGATAAAATATCCTTTATGCGTGTTCTTAATGTTTTAAATAGTTTTATATGCGATTCCATTTTGCATATCCCCTTGAACGTATTGAGATACAACTTTATATTATCTATGTCGTATTCTATCTTATTTTTGCTCCTGTTAGAATATAAAAAAGGATTTTTTAATGAATTCGTCTTTGCTAAAATTCGTTTTTTATGAATTCGTCTTCGTTAGTATTTGAAATGCTTCAAATATAGGAGCAGAGAGAGGTTCATATAAACTTCTTGACAAAAGTTAAATATAATACTATCAGTAAGGGCATTGAAATGGTATTGAACAGGGAATGGTGAAATGGTCTAGAAATGATCAAAAATCACCCTTTTGATCCGCCACCCAAAAAAATTGATGGTAACGACCCTCTGCCCAATTCATGTGCGTCATACATGAGCAAATTTTGACGGGATTAAATTATTTTAATTTATTTTTATTTAATTATTTATTATTTATTTATTTTTTAAAAAATAAATTAAATTAATTAAATAAATAAACTATAAGTAAATGCCAACCAATGCAATTGGCAATTGTACCTCCTAGTAGGTGACCACGGCTTAGGCTGATTTATAGCAGAAATATTTTTGTTTATAATTTTTATGAATTTGAAAGTTAAATTTAAGAGTAAAATTATGTATATTTTTTACAAGATAAGATGTATTCTATAATTTTGTATTTGCTGTAATAAATGGTTATTTTATTATTATTATATTATTAAATTATTTAATAATGATTAAATTAATTAACCAAACAGGTTCTTACAGAGTACTGCATCACTAGAATAGTAAATTATTATTTATTTCATTTAATGCAGTAATAGTTCACAGTTGCTTATTTTGTTGGAGAGAACACAATAAAAATCGACGAGCGCAACGAGCCAGACAGTGTATCAATATTAGGCTTTTTTCTCTTATTTTGGAGGCTCTTGGAATATTTTGGCCCAAAACAACCTGACTCTAAACAGAATCCTGGTTTTACTTTTACTCCAATTTTATTTTAAGAGGGGGCAACAAAAACTAAGAGAGATGCAATGTATTTGTCCTTTAAACAGATTAGAGTACAAACAATTTAATGTATCAACAAACTGTACTGGTTATAGAAATAAATCTATATAAAACCTTATGTAGCTAATAAAGAGCGGAAGGCTACTGTTTAATAGCCGACTGTCTAAAAGCCGACTGTCTAATAGCCGACTGTCTAATAGCTGACTGTCTAATAGCTGACTGTCTAATAGCCGACTGTCTAATAGCCGATTGTCTAATAGCCGACTGTCTAATAGCCGATTGTCTAATATCGGACGCTCAATAGACAGTCAGCTGTAATTGTAAACTTTTCATGTACAAGTTGAAACATGATTTACCTATAAAATAAAGTTTCTATAATATTTTTCTATTATAAAATTTTTATTTAAAAGTATACTTACGTATTTTTAAAATTTTATTTAAACAAATGTATACTTTTGCCAATAATTTTCTCGCGACCAAACAATTATTGTCTGCGACCCTAGGTTTGATAAACGCTGGTATAAAATACTATACTTAAATTAAGTGTAGGAAAAAATGTTTTTTCGGCGTGTTAATTACTTTAAAATGATGTATATTATCTACTGTTCAATATATAAACTTATATAATAACACTATATTATAGATTCTCTGAGCTTATTGGTTTACTATTATAGATTCTCTGAGCTTATTGATTTACTATTATCTATATAATGTGTTATTATTCTTTTCAAAAAACAAATATTTTCTATTTATCCTAATTCTCACTTCTATTCTATTTTTTTATATTTCTTCTAATAACGTGACCTTTAAGTTGTGTATTGTAGAAGTTCTAAAAATGTATTAAGTAAAGAGTTATGTGTACAAACGTGAATGCCCTCAGATGATATTTATAGTTCATCCTTGCAGACTAGACGTGTCATTAGTGGTTAATAATCGACCGTGAATAATGTTTAACGCCTTTTTTTTTTAAACAATTGTCAATAATGATCATTTCTTTATTTTGTTTATTTATTATAAATGTAATAAAATGAAATGTATTTCATTACATTTTTGGTAGCTGATTCTTCGATTGCTTCTGCAACTTGCGGTAAATACAACCTTTTTAATGTTAAAAGATTAAATGAAATCCGGCTTGAAGGAACAAAAAATAAATACAATTATGTCTGGAGAGAGGCTTAGAGTGCCAAAATTAAATGAAATAAATGTATGGTTCGGCTTACATAGAGCTTAAAAAAATTTAGAATATATTTTCAGGTTGGACTCAATTGATTCAAAAATCTATATAAATTATTTTGGGTCTACCATATAGGACCTATCATATAGCAATCAATCTATGTAAAATATATAGTAAAATATTATCAATATTAAAAAATATTATATTATTTAAATATGATCAATCTATATAAAATATATATTATAATATTATATTAATATATCTATATAAATATATATTATTATGGGTCTACCATATTATAGCAGGACCTATTATATAGCAATCATAAGTGTGTATAAATAAATATTTTTATCTTTGATTAATCTGTTTATTATAATAGATAACTCTTAAACATATCTTACATTTTACTTATTTTTTATTATTTAGTTAGTTTTAGTTAGTTTATTAGTTAGTTAGTTTTTTTTTATTAGTTTTTATTTATTATTTTTTTATTAGTTCGTTTAAATACGAAAAAAGCTACTTCATATAGAGTAATACTGTGAGTTGTGAGAATTAAAATAAATATTGTGAAGCTTTTGCTCGAAGAAAAACAAATCCTAATAAAAAGAAAGTGGGCAAGGAAGGTGAAAAAAAGGCTTGAAAGTACGCATGGGAGAACCGAGGCGAGGTGAAGCAGGGGAGTGAGCAGAGGAATATTAAGCAGTAAGGGGTTTTAGTTAATTGGACTTAGCTAAGATTTACTATGGCAGGCTTAAAGTTTCTATCCTAAAGATTTAAACTTGCTAACACTTTAAAACTCTCTTTAGATATTTTACTGCTCTTAACTTGTGTAATCTTACCTTTTTCTATTCACAAATAATTCTAATCTTGACAATAAAGATGTTGGGAGATGTAAAGAATCAACTCCCGCAATAAAATACTAAACCTACTTGTTCATTACATTCAGAATCAATGTTCAAACAGAAGCTGTTGTTTTAAATATTACTTGATCTACTAAATGTATTTGATATCATGAAAGAGGGAATCAATTGTTCTTCTATGTTTCGGGAAATTTATTGTTATGCATAGAGTATGTTTATTTTAAAACGTCCATCGCCCCTGTTCCCCGACTGACTGTTCCCCGATTATTATCGGGGCTTATTATTATCGGGTCATTACTTTCGTACTTAGTTTATAAATACAATAAAATGATGTGAGTGTCGTTAGGTGGTTATAAAGCATAATAGACAAATTATAATTTATATTAACATTAAAATTGTTGTTAAAACGAAAACGGTGTGTATATATTATATATATATATATATATATATATATATATATATATATTATATAAATATATATATATATATATATATATTATATATATATATATATATATATATATATATATATATATATTATATATATATATATATATATATATATATATATATTATAATAATATATATATATATATAATATATATATATATATATATTATATATAACAAATAGCAATTATTGACCATACGTATAAAAAATATTTCAGCAAGATTAGAACAGACCCTTGCTGTTTTTAGAAAAAAAGAAAATGTTTTCTTTTTAGGTAAGGTTGAGTCTGATTTTAAAACTAGTAGCAAACGGCGATTCACTTATCTTTCTTTTTAACATCCTAATGTTTGGTCACTGATGATGGCCTCTAATTAACTTGAAAGCCTTTTGCCGATAAATTTTTGCTTTATGGAGGGATTTACTTCCTCTTATTATTTACGAATATTTTCTTTTTTTGTGGAGATCATCTTAATAAATAATATCAAACGGTTAATCAAGTTATTAAGCTTGTAAAGTCATTTATTTTATATTAAAATTATGATTGCTTTCTTTATACATTATTCATATGATGCATGAAGCATATACAATACCTATAAATAAACTTTAAGGTCATAAGAAACTTTATAGGAGGGTTTAAAAAAATACTCTATTATCGTCATTAAAGTGGGGGGACAGGTTGATCCCTATAATAGTGGGGGCAAAAAGGTTCAACGTACCTCTATAATAATGGGGAAGCGTTAAAAGAACTTAAGAGAATTCAAAGCCCCTCAAGCTTCGAAGTTCTTTTTAAGTTCGGCATCCCAACCCCAAATATTAATTGCCTTGAGCTCTAACAAACTATACGAGCCTAAGAAACCGTTTTAAATTAATAAGAAATAAATAAAAAATTTAATAAAACCTTTTTTTCGTCTTAGAAGTTGTGAAATAAGCTATATTAAGTATTTTTTAATATGATTTTAAAAGGTGTGAGGAAATAAATTTCTGTTCTTAAAGAAATGTATTTTATATTTAAGAATTTATTTTTGTATTAAAAAATACTTTTGATTGATTCTTATTGTTTTAGTTATTAAAATTATGCATAAAATGCTTAAAAGAAAACGATTAACTTCTAACTAGTTTATTATAGCTTAACAAATTTAATCATAAAACACGAAAAAATTATTTTATCGGATTGAGATTTGGCATGTATATGACTAACATATGTGACAAGTTTCATCTCATTATCAGCATTAGTTTAATTTTCTTCAAATGATTTGTTTACGGTTTTTAAAAAAATGTTAAAAACCGAAAAATAATTTAATTGAGTTGATCTTTTTGGTACAAGTTCAACTCAATTTAATAACAAGTTTATTACCTTTAAGTAATACATAAATACATTAAGTTTCGTTTCAATTCGACAAGTATATCCATTGTTTTTGTTGGATCATAATAGTTAAGCTGCATAGTCGGTGCCTGGATGGGTACTATCAGTGATGTAGAACTCAGTGATGTATTTACTCTATTATGCTATCAAAGGACGAGCGAAGCGAATCCGATATGATAACAAAATGTTCCAAAGTTCCCCATACCCGATTTCTAATGAAAATACTATGCTTGACCAAGGCAACTTAGTTTTAGTGGATTTCTTTGTAAAAGTTACCTGATTAGGTTGAAGTCAGAAGGATAATCAATAAGAGACCGAAAGCATATTAACTGAATTTCAAAGATTAGTAAAATTAAGTAAATGAAGCAACAAAATTAAGTGAAATTCCTGGGTTAAAAGTAAAAAAAACCTTTATTAGATCGACAACACATGAGTATTTAGAGTTCTATTTGCGTAATTTGCTTCTTGATAACCTGCAACCTGCTATACATGAGTTTAAAGTTATGAGGAGATGCATAGAGGTTGAAACCCCAGTTAGCTTTACTCAAAAAGAGGTAAAAGGCTTTAAAACATGTAGTTGTACAAATTATTGCTCTAAAATTGGTTACAAAATTACTGTGGTCCATGTTTTTTTATATTTGGGATTAATCATTGGATTGAAAATAATCTATGAACCAAATACATTTTGACACGATATAATTGTGCGAGAGACACCTAGGAAATGTAACAAGCTACCTGCAATGCTACATCTGGGAACTGTTCCCAGATTAATTAAAATTCCATCATTTGGAATTTTAATTAAACGTCAGAGTGAGTTCAGGCTCTGACGTCAACCTGATGAGTTAGACGTAATGAAACATAGTGGGACATGACATTATGTCGAGCCATCAATGATGACGAATGTCCAATAATAGAACAGTTCCAAGATCATCGCATTTTGCTTGTTACATTTCCTAGGTGTCTCGCACAATTATATTATGTCAACAACTCATTTTTTGCAAAACTCGGTATTTTCTTTGAAAATTAGTTAATAGTTGTTCTTTTTATTTGATGGATGTTGTCTAATCATTTATATTTTCTATTAATCTTGTTCAACATAACAACATAAACAATCAATATTGCCATTCTTTCTTTTATAAATCACATTTAAAAAAATAAAGGAATTTATTTTATACTTTTATCATAAGAAGTAGATAAGTTTTCTTTAATATAAAGAAACTTTGGCGCGTTGAACTACAAGAATAATGCGGCATTCCAAGTCACAGCAGGAAAACTTAGTTATCCTTGACTCAAGTTTTTTTCTAATTTCAAGTTTCTTACTCCCCTCCGTGGTTAAGACCATAAATTTTATTTTCTCATTAATATATGTTACTTATATTTCATTATTTTTTTTGATTTATTAGTTTTATTTTTTATTTATTTTATCCTTCTTTTGAACTTTTTTCTTATTAAGTTTATTTATTTGTAGTCATAAATTTGTATTTGTATAATTTATTCAGATCCAAGTTACAGTTTCATGGGAATATTTCAAACGCATGTTGTATTGGAGAGTAACTTATTGATATACTACACTAGTATATATTATATATATATATATATATATATATATATATATATTATATATATATATATATATATATATATTATTATATATTACTAATACTAGTATTTACAGTATTTTTTTATTATTTAATTAATGTTTTTGTAATTAGAATTTGAATACATATCGATGGATAAGTTTCAAGTTCTTAGCACACTGATATAATATAAAATTACTATATTTTTCCGGGTGAAAAAATTAACGATGTAAAAAAATATGAAAAAGACAATTAGCAAACTTTATGCTTAAAATTTCAAGCATAAAGTTTAAGTTAATACACTTACTTTTAGCAATCAGTACAAATAAAATAAAATTTAGATGTTTATAAAACAAGATAGTTCTTAAAAAAACTAAAAATTGAGCTAGATAATAGATGTGTCACTCGTTTTAAGAACTCTGAGCTCTATAGTAATACATTTCTCTTCGGTTACCTTTAAATACGTAAAAATAATTTATGGAATACAAGGAAATGAAGAATAGTATCTCTCCACAAAAACAATAGTTTATTGGCAAAGCGCTTTTAACCTAACATGATGTCATCATCAGTGCCATGAATATAAAGATGAAAGTTATAAATACATAAAACTATTTTCTTTTCCGAGATGGAAAAAGCTTGGTGAGTCGAGTAAGACACTGTTTTACTCGACTCGTCGACTCTTACTAGTCGAGTAAGACACTGTCTTACTCGACTCACCAAGCTTTTACCATCTCGGAAAAGAAAATAGTTTTATGTATTTATAACTTTCATCTTTATATTCATGGCACTGATGATGACCTCATGTTAGGTTGAAAGTGCTAAGGCCAATAAACTATTGTTTTTGTGGAGAGACTATTCTTTACTTCCTAGTATGAATAACTCCACTTGTGCTCAATCTCATTCAAATTATTGAATACATTTTTCTTATTATTTAGTTTTTATTAAAATTATTGCGAGGATTTTCATTTAGTTTTGTTAATAGTTATTTATGCATCAAGGGAGTAAAGAATGTCATTATTCCCATGAGCATTATGTTTGGTTCCTAAGGCGAAAGCGAGGGAACCAAAGGATTTAAATCCTGAGGCGAAGCCGAGGGATTTAGTTGTTTAACTCCTGAGGCGAAGCCGAGGGGGTTATAGCTATTTACTCCCGAGGCGAAGCCGAGGGAGGAAATTATTGCGAGGGAATAATGGCATTTTACTCCAAGGTGCATACAAGATTTTATCTCCAGACGTCGACATTGAAAATAAAGTAAGAATGTCTTTTTTCATTTCTTTTTTCAAGATTTTTTAACTGAAAATTATCTTACCTTTATTATAAGAAACTCGTCGTTTGGTGAATTATGCAAAAAGTCTTCAACTTGGTTCTTAGTAACAACATTCGCTTTCTTTGCAACATAACCTTCGTTTTTTTTTTTTTTTTTTAATAATGCTATTAGTGATGCATAGCTTTTGATATTAAAATTTTCTCTCACAAGCAAAGATGATTTGATCATTGAATGCAGTGACCGCAGACTTGACGCCTGTTTTGTTTTTCATTTATTATTAAAATAAACAAACAATGCATTTTCACTTACTTGTTGCAAATTATGATCATGACACCAACTTTTAAAATTGTTACATGCTTTGTCATATAACTTCGTTGGTAACAAGTTTTCTTTTACCAAGTTCGCTTCAATAGCAATGTCAGGAGGTGTATTGTTAAAAAGTTCGTCAATATCGCACACAATATTATTGACATAATTGAAATATTAGAGCAGCTATAAGTAATATTTTAATCTAATTATTAAAGTTTAAGACTGGTTAAACAGTTAAAGCTAAGGGTTTAAACTAAAAAATTTGATTTAATGATATTTTGTCGAAAATAAAAAACAATGAGCATGCAAATCTTAAAATTATTTTAAAAAATCAGGATAGCCAACTTAATTTTTTTTTACTTTTAAATAAAGAACGATTTTTTTTTTTTAAATATTTATTCTTATATTAATATTAGCATTAACTAGTTCTACTTAAAATTATTGTTAATGTTATATTATTTTTTACATCTTATTCTTGTATATCTTCTGTTTATGGTATGTTAGTTTTCAAATAAAAATAATTATATACTATTCAGTTTGTCGATTATTAAGTTAAGTTGGCAACTATTACTTTTTACTCCCAAGGGAGTAAAAAGTACTTTTTACTCCCTTGGGAGTGAAAAGTGATTCTTTACTCCCTTAAATCTAGTCATTAAATTTCGTATTATATACCGTCTTGGAAATAAAAATATTTTATTGAAGAATAAAGAGTACAGCATACAAAATAAAAGGATTGGTTAGAAGAGTCTACCTTAGGGAACTCCTTCAGCCCTTGTTTAACCTGTGCTCTTACTTAAGAATGCAGATAATTATATGCTATCATATAATTGTTTGTAAGACAAAAAAACAATAATAGTTCATTAATAGTGAATGTGGTAGCGCATATACGAGATAATTATGAGGGGGAAGAGTCTGGGGTTTCTTGAGAGGTAGGAAGGGGTTAGCGACCCCCTCGAGGTAGAGGGGCTATACAATGGTTCACGCATGCGTACCATCGTCCACCATATAATTGACAGTTTGATGTATAATGGTTTGATCCACTAGATCCTATCTCTAGCCTTATACATACACACTACACACCCTCACACATACACACAACTATTGATTAGTAGTCTACAACTTCTCCTTCCTATATTCTCTTATAGATTTTTGATTTATTCTCTTCGTTTTTTTTAACAAACTATAGCCAATTCTTATTTCAAGTTTTCTTTTAATCCGTTAGGTTGAATTGATTTCCCTTAAGTGATACTTGTATTTAATAGAGAACATTTTAAAATTGAAATTTATAGATTTATATCATTCAGTCATTATGATGTTTTGTAATGATCATTTATTTTGTTATTTTGTCATTGTTCATTTTTAATGTAGGAAAATTATTTGTTTTCAAAAAAATCCTACCCCGGGATTTCTCCTGAATTATCAGCTTCAGGTGTTTTCAAGACCCTCTGAGTGGTTTTCACAGGTGTGTGTGTGTGTGTCTGTTATCATATATAGTCCAACAGCCGGACCTGAAAAATGTGACTCATTTTGTACTACTTCAGACCAAATTTTTCTGAAAATATACCTTAAATTGTGAATATTTATTTATTACTATACTATACGTCGTTCACTATTAATGAACTATTATTGTTTTTTTGTCTTACAAACAATTATATGATAGCATATAATTATCTGCATTCTTAAGTAAGAGCACAGGTTAAACAAGGGCGGAAGGAATTCCCTAAGGTAGACTCTTTTAACCAATCCTTTTTATTTTGTATGCTGCACTCTTTATTCTTCAATAAAATATTTTCAACAAATCTAAATGAAAATCCTCGCAATAATTTTAATAAAAACTAAATAATAAGAAATATGTATTTAATAATTTGAATGAGATGAGATCAAGTGGAGTTATTCATACTAGGAAGTAAAGAATAGAGTCTCTCCACAAAAACAATAGTTTATTCGCGAAGCGCTTTCAACCTAACATGAGGTCATCATCAGTGCCATGAATATAAAGATGAAAGTTATAAATACATAAGACACTGTCTTACTCGACTCACCAAGCGACGTATGTACTAAACGTCGTATCTAATATAAGTCGTATCTACTATAAGTCGTATCTACTATACGTCGTATCTACTATATAGCATATCCCTTAATATTATAATGTAAAACAAAAAAATAATCAAAATGGCTGCTAGAGATCTCGTTTATTGTCATTTCAGAAGCACTATGACTAATGATCTGAAGAAAAGGAGGAATTCTTTATTTTGGAATGAAAACAATCCAAGGACATTTCTTTAAAAGGAGAACATTTTAAGTTTTCTTTTCAACTGATGCCGGTTTCAAACAGTCTGAAGTCCTGACATTGTTGCAGTGTCCATCAAACACTTAAAAGGTTTCGATGAGAAATGCATTTCATGCTTCTGCCAACTGGAACTCGAAACTGTTTCTTTGATTTGTTGTAAGAGGTTACTTTTACTTAGCGTCATACCAGAATAATTGGTTTAATTGATCAATGCCATTAGCCTACACTCTACCGAAAATAACTCGAACTAAACCTCCTAACATCGAGGTACTGATAGATGGATTTGAGCCTGATTTGAGCCATTGGATGATTATTAAGGCTGCGCTGCCGGTATTGTAAATACTCCGAATTACTTCTTCCCAATTTATCATAGTTAAATAAAATTGTATTCAGGTATTCAACAAACCTTAGTAATGTGTCCAGTGTCATTTGATTTTTTTATGTCATGCTTGGAAATTCACTTTATAGTCTTCGTTTAAAAGCAAGAGGAATTCGGCATCTTCTTCGACCACTACGCGGCGTCAGCGTTAAGGACTGCTTCGCGACCGCTTAGTTTTGTCCTATAGTTCGTAATTATGAACTTATCTTAGTGGCATACTGCCTCGTATAAGCGAATTTTCAAATGTATTAGTCAAAAATGTATTTTTTATGCTTCATTATATATGTCAACCAAAACACCGTAACTAATACTAATAATAAAACGAAGCTTAGTAGTAAATGTGTTCATAATTTCAATCTGATCTAAACACTTTATGAAGATTTTATTTTTTTGACATATATGGGTTTAATGACGTCACACATATCTCAAATACTATATTGTTACGACCTTAATGAAAAGTTTTAAAGGCATGAGTGACAAAATTTTAATTGTGACGGTTTTGCATCGATTATGGAAAGCCAATTGATTTTCTTAAAAAAGTAAATAAAAGTTTTTTTTTATTCTTTGAGGAATTTCACGAGTGACATTGATCATGAAATGTAGTTTTATTGTCACTTCAAGAAAGAAAGGTTAAAGAGTCTGAAAGAGTGCAAGGGAAGGTATGGGTTAACATATGTTTTAATGTGAGGGGTGACTTACTACTGGACAAAATTGAACAAAAGAAAGTTTTAGGAAGTTAAGGAACTTTCTCTTTCAATAAGGGATTGAAGTTAAAGGAAATGAGCCAACAATAGGGACATGTGTTTCTTCAAGTAACCTACTGCCTGGTTCTGTTTAAACCATTCAATGTCGACTCTGTGACTAGCAGTCCCAGTTTGAAACGAGTTGATAAACCAAATACATGTCGGTTGTAAAATATTTCGCTATCGAAACTTTTATAGTAAATTTTCATCTGAAAATTACGCTTATTAGGAAGTTCAGATAACGGAAGTGGAGTTAACAGTGCGTGGGAGAGGATCGTGATTTGATATACTAACAGGTCACAGGTCCCAAATTATTTTAGCTTATTTGCAATATGATTACTGTGATACTAATTACTAATATCAGTATTTGAATACTAATCTGTCTACTAATAATATACTATTATATAATTTGGTATATAATAACCTAGTTGACACAATATAATTGTGCAAGAGACACCTAGCAAGATGCAATGTAACAGAGCCTGAACTCACTCTGACGTTCAATTTAAATTCCAGGCTCTGTCGGTGCCCTGATGAGTTAGACGTAGAAACAGAGTGGGACATGATATTATGACGAGCCATCAATGTTGACGAATGTCGAATGATAGAACAGTTCCCAGATGTAATTACACATCCTAGGTGTCTCTTGCACAATTATATTGTGACAACTATTCATGTTTTGCAAAACTCGGTAGTATCAAATGATAAATAACCTAGTTCGTAATAACCAATTTCTTAACCAAGGTAGTTTATAACCAATTTAATAACCGACTTAATTTATTAAAGCAGTTGAAATGAGGTATTCAACAGCAAGTGATTTTACTTTTACTGTAACTCCTAGGATACCATTTATTGTTATTTGTAATTGTGTGGCTACATGCCACCCTCAGCAAACTAGTTTGCACTTAGCATATCACTTTACAGTCCCATTTAGAACAAAAATTCCCAATATTAAGATGCTTAAGATATCGAATATCGATAGTAACTTTATGATACATTAAATTTAATTACAGTTAGCAAAATACTTGCTTCGAACCTCTACCCCAGTAGACTATTATAGCAACCTGAAATCATAGTTTTCTTTTCACCAGACTTTAAAATACAGATGGATCTGCTATAGTCAGGTGTGACTAGTTTAAAAACTAAACCAACCAAGCGGTTAAGTTCTACCATCTTCGATGAAGCCCGCGTTAAAATTAAGTATTTTTAAAGTCTTTCACATCCATACTCGATATAAGTACGCTGGACTTTATTACTGTTATTGCGGCACATTCAAATCCCTTATAAACCAAGGATCTCGAATAAAGGGAACTTAACTGACCCCATGAACGTTGTATAAGATAGAGAAATAGGAGAAAACCTACCTTCCCTAGCATGGTTATAGCTAAAGGCGCAAAACGCCGGTGTGTACATTTAAATTACCAACCTTTATTATTTTTAATAAAAATATTAAGACGCGAGGTGTAAACAACCGAAGGAAAGTATATTACGTTTCACTATTTGTTTATAACCTGACTTACCTTTCATCGCAAGGTAAGTTTGCCTCTAAAAGACCTTCTCGGTTAATACAATTTCTGTAAATTTGTTTTTGGCATATTTTTTGTGATTATTCTTCTCTATTTTTTATCCTCAATGGGGTCATTTTGTTCTATGGCAAATTGACTTTATTCAAGATCCTTGTTGAAAACAAATTTCTTTACTTAAAAGAACTCCAGCGAATACCTTATATAACAACAGGTTCATTTGTATCCTAGTATATTACAACTACACAGCATTCTTCATAAATTTCATACAAATTATCAAAACTTATAATTTGTTCTTTTTAAGAAATTTTGCTTTCAACAAATAGTTTACGATGAATGCCTCACACAAACGATAAAGTGTTGCGAAACAGTTGATAAATGAAATCAAAGAAAACATGTAATTTATGTTTCTAGTTTGTTCCTGAAGAGAAAAGTTTTGTTCAAGATACAAGACTTGATTATATCCCAAGTTTTCCAAGCTTATAAATCATCTGTTTCTTTCCTTCTTAGTGCGCATGCTCAGACCGCAACCCTTTCCCTACTTGACAATACTAACTCATTTTTATGATACTTAAAACTTTTTAAATACATTTTCTACTTTTATTAAACAGCACGCAATTTCTGTCAGATTTATGGAGATGCGCTAAGATTCTTCTTCTCCTATTTTATTACCACAAAAATAATACATTTTTTATCATTATTTATTTATTTATCCTTTTATACCTATATTACATAGGTCCAGACCTGTTTGTTAACACTATAAGTTATGTGTTTGTGCGCTTAAGAGACATAATGAAAATTTAAATGTTTTATTTAAACAACAATTTTTCGCTCTCGAAATCTTGATTTTAATTATTTTTTGGGTGCTCATATGTCTTTCTTTTGGCCTTTTACAAAATGTGTATAATTATTTTTGACATGCATTTCGATTTCATTTACCTCAGTTTTTCGACTTGAACTTTCTTTTAATTTTCGACTAAGTTAATATAGTCTAACTATTAATTTTAATAACTTGAAAATGTTCTGTGTGATGAAGAGCGAAATATTGTTGTTTAAATATAACATCTAAATTTTTTTGTCTCTTAAGCGCCCAAACACATAACTTATACTTATTATGGACACCAATACAGTTGATAATGTACTTAAGCATTATATAGAATTCGCGATTTAAAGTCCGTAGCAGCGCCACCGTCGCTGATAAGAAATTGACAACGCAAGGTGATCGTGACTTTAAGTCTTTATGGGCATAGAGATATATACTAGAGGGGGCATAGCTTATCTCAATACATCGAGAAGCCTTAAACATCTTTTTGGGGCTGTCAGAGGCTCTGTGTAACCTCATTGAAACCTCTTTTAAGTGTGAGTTAGGGTTATAATAAATCAATTGATTTTGGCTTCCCACACATAATTTGCGTTTTGATTTGTTTTTTAACATTCTCCTGTATAAGTTTTTGTAAATGTGTACTGATTATTTGATTGTATTATAATATAAGGGGGTCAGGTTACTTTTTCGATGTTTCACAATTTAACCTATTGGGCCCCTCTAGAAATAATATCTCTATGTTTACGGGGGTTTTTGATTTTTCTTATTTGTGACGATTATTTCTTTAAATTTTTTCTCAAAATGCTTTGATTTAATTAATTTTAAGGCGTATGAACTCGGTAGAATCAAAATTTCATTAAAACATATGGTTTTAATGGGTTGACACGAGTATTTAAATTAAGTGATATGAGGGTGAAAATCACAATAAAGTGTTTTATTTAATTTATTGTTAATTTATTTTACTTTTGAATAATTTTAGTTTGCAAAAACTTACAAAATTACTTTTTTATTGCATTAAATTTTTAAATTAGTTGTAACCGGTATTTAAATTAACTGATAACAAGCTGTTTTTCACTTTAATGGTGTTTTAATTTATTAATCAATGTTATTTACTCACTAAAATAATTAATAACTCACTAAATTCACTCTTTTTTGTAAAATGTTTGTTAAAACTATCCGTTTAGATTTTATTATTTATGGGTTAAATCGGACAAATCCAAGCCTGTAGCGATAGGAGCTGATTAGAACCTGACTATCAATATTTCATGGATAAATATTGACAGTTTTTTCTAATTTCTATTAATTTTTAAATGATTTATCACAAATTAACAAACAATAAATTTAACGCGTAACGAATCACATCGGATTGTTACGCTCATTCTCCCAACTTTTATTTATTTAATTATTAATATTAACAAATACTTTGTGGCTAATATTTTTTTTTATTTTTTTGTTTTCAGGTATGAAAGAGTTTATATTCAAAAACCATTATAGATAAGTACAGTTAATTTTAAGTAATTTATATAGCTTATAAAATATTTGTGGTCAACTGATATTGATTCTTTTTAAATTGTTTTAAACTTACGAAAATTCGGTTTCTAACCCTAAAAGTAAATTGACTGGTGCGAACTTAAAATTAATATGTTGCTCGAATATGGTAATTGTGTTACCAATTTTTGTAATTTTAAAAAGTTAAATTAGACCATAATAAATTTGTTCATAAATGACATCAATCGTTAGTATGAGATTCAGGAACCTGATACCAATACCGATACATCCCAAGGTATTGATCAGTTTTATATCGTAGGGTTTGTTCAGAACTGCAAGAAACAAGTGTTTATAGAAAAAATATATTATGTATGTCAAATATAATAGCTTGGTTAGAAATTACCGGAACATGGTGATAGTAGTGTAGATTTCCTTAGAATTTAATGAAATTTATAAAACAATCAATACCCCGGTGTGATTCTACTTTAACTTTTCAAACAGGCTAAAAGTGGTAACAAAATTTGAGTAATAGACATTCAAAGGACGGTAAATTTGAACTTGTACAAGTCAATCTACGTGAGGGAAGGTTTCTAAGAGGTCTAGAACCATGTTTTCTCTATTTTGAGGATATAATGCTAATTAGGAAAATTTCTCTCAGTCTATTAACCTTAATTCTTAGATATAATGCTTGTGCATCTAAAATGTTCCACGCGGAATATTGACATTTATATAGTCTACTTATAATAAATTTAGGTTCCTTTATAATTTTTATGAGGTATTAATGACCTCCACACTAATCTTATTTATATATACATAACTACATATACACACACACAAATATATATATATATATATATATAATATATATAATATATATATATAATATAATATATATATTGTGTGTGTGTATATGTAGTTATGTATATAATATATATTTATTTATAATACATAATTTATATATGTATATAATAATATATATTTTCCCCGTTTTCTTTCTGTGTACTTATGCCATGCCTGTTTTTGAACTTTGTAAGTCTATACAAGTGATCATTTATCATACAACCGATTAAAAAAAAGTATGAAATATCGCTAAGAAAACAAAATATTTATTAACAATTATATAACTCGATTAAACGGACTTTTGGATTATAAATAGTGTTTCAGTGCAATTTATTCCATATTTGTTTACAGTGTGTTTTACAATGTTAGTACCTTAATTGTTTTTATTAAACATTTTCTTTTCCAGTAGCTCGTTAGTGTCATGTTTTTTATTAATTAGCTACCCTCATCCTTAAGTTCCATTAATTATGTTTTTTATTATCAGTTTTCAACATATTTTATTTGCATTTTTTTTTTAATTATTAATATTTTTTTTCTTTTATGTTCCGTTTAATCTTACATTTTATTATGTATCAGAGATTCTTAATTAACTAAAGTATTTGTTGCCAAGTATTTATTGTAATAAATAAAAAATAAAATAAACGCATGAACAAAATAAAGGAGAAGTAAAATACATAAAAAAAGAAGTACTTAATAATCTACTAAAGTCCAGAAGCTGTTTTATAATGGGAAAAACTAGTTTTTCATTAATTCCTTTACAATGTGACAACTAGCGCAACCTAGTAGGCAATTATAAAAACACTTTTGTGTTTTTTCTCTTGTGTGTGTTGTGTTGTTCTTTTTGTACATCTGTGCAAGAACTTGTTAATTGATTAAATAAGTATTGCACCGGTCTTTGTAATTAATTAGTACCGAGAGAGTGCGTTAATTTTGCACTGTTGATTATTAACAAATTCTTTACGTTTTCCTTATTTTGTTGACTTTGTGCTAATTTCTAAATCAAAATGGCGTTTGTAATATTATATACTCTAATAGCGAATTTCCTTTTTTTCAGATTAACAATTGCTTATTTTCTCTTAAAATGTTTAACTTTAAACATTTAAAGTGTGTATTCCCTTGACACTTGTATCATATGTACTATCTTATGTCTTACTAAAACCGAGGGAAGCGTTGTAATAGCATGTAAATAGACCTGATTTGTCATCAAATTTTTACGTTTTAGCATGATCTATTCAGCCAATTCCAAAAAAATAAAAAAAGTCTAAATTAAAACTTAGTGAAAAATCGAGATCTATGGGCGAGAACGAGTTTGATCTACTTTGAAACTCAATGGAGTTAAACATTTTATAACAAGGCGTCTTAAAATGGTGTTCATTTTAAATTTTTCGAAAAATTAAAAACATTCTTTTTAATATATAATACAGTTTTTTGAAAATTATTTTCATAGGACCAAATAGCTACCCGTACCTAAAATGCATTCCCCTAAGTTCTTTGTCACTATCTGTCGTAGAGGCTTGAAATTTTGCATTCATTCCCGGCAAATTATATTCTGATGAGTCCAGTGTCTTTTGATTTTCGATATCATGCACAGCAAATTATGCTGATGAGTCCAGCAACTTTTGATTTTCGACTTCATGCTCAGCAAATTATGCTGATGAGTCCAGCAACTTTTGATTTTCGACTTCATGCTCAGTAAATCATGCTGATGAGTCCAGCGTCTCCGATTTTCGATATCATGATTAGGAAATTACTTTTAACTCTTCTTTAAAAAAAACTTCATGTTGAAGCATTCTGTTGATCACAATATGCCGTATGCCGAATTTAGTTTGACTCTAATAAAATATTGTAGAATGAAGACCAATCTTGTATTACCATTCTTACTGATAATACTTCCTCAAATGCTTTAATAAGCAAATCTTGCCTTTTAATAAAATTTTTATAATGTGATAAATATTTAGTTCAACATTTAGCAGCCTGTTTTTCTCTTTCTACTACCTAATTATTATTTTTAATCTTTTTGTGTATTTTATAAATAATAAAGCATTAGGGTAGTAATTATTTTAACATAGACTGCATAAAAGCCTCAAAAATATTATTCAGATTTTAACCCTGATGTCATGCTGTATATTATGGGTGTCTCAATCAAATAACTATAGAACAGTATTATTTTACATTTTTTATTTATACGTTATTATCTGTAAATAGCATCAAATTTTATTTAGCCTATTATTGTTTTTGTTTCGTGTATTTTATTATTTTTATGATTCCTTTAGTTTTGTTTCTCATATTTATTTTGATATTTGTTGGGCTGTGATAAAATTATCCCATCAAATGATTTTATCAAATTTTAAGGAACCTTTTCTCAAATAATACATTATCAGTTTCATCAGTTTTAGCGCACTTGCACTTTTACCGAATTTTCATAAGAAACACGCGTATAAGGTTGTTTCTATGAAATAAATTTAAGAACAAAAGGAATAATATGTATACAGTTAAAATTTATATGCACAATTTAGTGATGAATATAAAATACGATTATACTATCCGTTTTAATATTTTTTGTTTGTTTGTTGATTTATTTATTTTAATTAATTATTCAGAATAACACATAAAAAATGTTTTTCTTGTATTAATTTAATATGTGGAAGCATGTAGGAGTGTAGCAGTTTTAATTAAATCCTTTTTGTAATGTATTCGTGTATTTGCATCTTGTTTCGTTCCCATGGGTACTCTGAGGGTCCGATCCGATCCGAGGGTCACCACTTCAGTTAACTTTCTGCTAATTCATTCCTATCTTTATTTATTTATTTGTTTTTGTTTCTTTTTTTGTATTTGAATAATTATAAGAATAACAAACTATAAAGTTAAATATTAGATTCGTATTTTTTTAAACTAAAAAATAGGATAAATTAATTTCATGTGACATGTTGGGCATGATGAGGGGCTCAATTTATATTATCCTCTGAAATTTTACATAATTTATCATGCAGCAAATAACAAATAATATCCTTGCAAAACTAAATCCTTGATACGTAGCACTATTAATGACATAACTTAAAACATGTTTAGCTCAGCAGCTTAAACATAGTCTGCCTATCCAGAGTGGAGTCCGTCATATGATTGCGCATGCTCAAAAGTTTATAAAATGGCACAAATTTCAGTTTTCTTGAAATAAGTGGTTCCCTGTGGGTCGTGTGCAAAACACCAAGAGAACATTTTTTAAAGGCGATAAACTGTTCTATAAATAAATAAATAAAGTTTTTCTTTCCACAGATGATTTATTATTATAAAACAAAGCCAGCTTTCAACCTGAACGGTCATCATCAGTGCCGGTGAGATGAGTCTAGATTACTTTTTTAGCCGGTTTCTGTGGCCAAGGCATGTATACGACTCAATGTCGTATACATGCCTTGGCCTCAGAAACCGGCTAAAAAAGTAATCTAGACTCATCTCACCGGCACTGATGATGACCGTTCAGGTTGAAAGCTGGCTTTGTTTTATAATAATAAATCATCTGTGGAAAGACAAACTTTATTTATTTATAAGCTTATTCCACATCTCAGTATTTATCGGATATTCTATAAATGTTTCATATGTCTGCCGCTGTAGTTGTGCTATTCGGATAATATTTTGTCATTAACCCGCAATAATGACTCAGCAAAAATTGTAAAAAATCATAAAACGCGGGAAAAAAATACGATCGCATTTTGCAAACATGTAGCCATTTATAGTAATAACTTATGTGACAACTTTCTTTTCATTATCAGCATTAGTTCAATATTTATCAATCACTCATAGAGGTTTATTTAAAAAAATTAAATCTGAGAATAATTTATTTAAGTTGAAATTTTGCACAATTTTCGTTTCAATACCTAAGTATGTCTATGGTTTTTGTTGGATTTTAAAAGTTAAAAGTTATTGTTACGGAGTATTATATTTTATACTATTAATTTTTAACCATAAGCTTTTATTCTCGAAAAATCTATCCTCATTTATATCATATATTTACTGCAAAATCCGCTATGCATGTTTTACAGATTTATTTGCGATCTTTTTCAAAGCAATTTTTGCGCACAATTATAAATATAAATAAATAAAATAAAAACAAAAACATTATTTAAAATCTTTTTATTTTCAATTTAAAAATAAATCTAATTATAAAATCAATTTGAAATTTATATTTTAAATTAAAAATGTCTATAAGTTAAATTATTTTTTAAAATAAAATAGATAACAGAACTAAATTATTTTATATCCAATCTTTCCGTAACACAGCGCAACTTTATGCTTAATTTTTTTTTAATTAGTTTTAAATCGAATTATACAAAACATGGCATCTAATTTACAGATATATTCGTAAAAATAGATACATGTGCAACAGTTTATAAATGCCTAAATTTTACAATCGTTTTGATTGCTTTATATTTGATTTTAATTTATATTAGCACATAATATTTCCTATCTT
Source organism: Microvelia longipes (assembly GCA_018340805.1). Taxonomy (NCBI): domain Eukaryota; kingdom Metazoa; phylum Arthropoda; class Insecta; order Hemiptera; family Veliidae; genus Microvelia; species Microvelia longipes. The sequence goes on from JACMZG010001911.1 coordinate 61,456,328, forward strand.
GTATTACTGTTAGTTCTTTATTCCATTTTATTTAATTCTTTAGATAGTTTATAAAAAAATAATATTTTTTTTTTTTTTAATTGAAATTAGAAATTAAGTTAATATTAAGGATAAACCTTAATATACTTATGAATGAAGACTAAAAGATTATTTTTTTACTAAATTTCAAATCTCTTGTATAAACACACTAGGAGTTACCGTAATAACAAAAACACACGCACACATTTGTACTCAGACAATTTAGTAACAAAACTTGAAAAAACACATGAAACGGAAAAGTCTAGTGACATCTTGTTTTCGAGTTTTAAGTGCAAGGACAATACTTTTCCTAAACACTTACGGTATAAGTAAGAAAAAGTAAATAGAAGAAATTATTAAATGAATATAATAATTAAAAACAATACTCTTGTTGGCAGCAGTGTTGCGTCATCATTTGGACCGCTTCGCAGCCACATAGTTGCCGTATCACTAGTTTATATACGGCGAGTGCCGTATCACTCGCTTATATTCTCCCGTGATATAAGCGAATTTTTAGATTCATTAGTCGGAAACGTAATTTGATTACACAATGTTTTTATGACAATCGATAAGAACAGAACTAAAGCTGCTAATATAATATTATTGGGCACTTATGATTACTATAAATAGTAGTGTGGTATTAAATTACAACTTCATCAGACAAATTTCCAAGGTTTTGTGATTTTTTGAAATTTTTGCGAGTAATTTTTGTAGGTTAATGGCGTCATCAAAATTTCATAAACAATAGGTTTCAGGACAATCACAAGGTCGATTTTTGCACGTATTTGATTCAAATTTGAAAAAGGATTTGAAAGTTAACGTGCGCTTAGTAAACTTCTAGGAACAAAAAAAAAATATATATATATATATATAATATTATATATATTATATATATATTCTCGATGAGTGAGCCTACCCTTTTATCACTGACTCCAAAGAGCTATTTTTTTCCTTAAGATTTAATTAAAAGAAGTAATATTTTCGAGTCCGTTTAATGAATGAAGTTAGTTTTACTACGGAACTTGTTTGATAGTAAAATAGAAGTTAAATTGTGTGTAACGGTAGTGTAGATTTCCATGTAGATAGTTTCCCAGCCGGGAAGGGAATGTTAATCTATGATACTTGGTAATTGAGTCTAAACTTGGTAGTTAAATAGATTTTATCTATGGTAGTTAGAGTTATCTAGAGATCTCATTTAAATTCTGTTTATTCAATTTATAATTACATTATGTTTAGGGAAAAATATTTAATTGTTATTTAAATTTAAATTGTATTAACGTATGAAAAGACTGTGAAATTATTTCTTGACGACATATCATTGAAAGTTTTGAATCAAATTCCGAGTATTTGTGGATAATTTTCCTGTATAATCCCAAATCAAAAATTGCATGAAATAATAGTCCAGTATTCTCTCCTCTTTCTTTTTCTTAGAAGGTAATCATTTCATGATACATTATATGCACTTGCATTTTTCAACTTAAACTATTATTTTATTCCTGGAATACTTAACTTTCACATTATCACGACACAGTTAATTGCTATCGTTAAAAATTCAAAAATTTCCCTTATAAAATGAGACAGCAAATGTTTCCTATGCAGGATACAATTACTTCCTTGCCTTAGGTCAGGGGTTCACAAACTTTTTGTCACCACTTATCATCAACTATCCAAAATGATTTTTGGTATGCCACCGTGCGTTTATATATATATATATATATATATATATATATATATATATATATATATATATATATATATATATATATATATAATATATATATATATATATATACACTATAGTATATAGTATAGAGTTCATACTACCAATGAAGAGCATTCGTTTTTATCAAATGATAACTATTTTTATATTTGAAAAGAAATAAGTATAAAATGCTGTGAACCCTAATATCTAATAACAATACTTGTGAATAATACTTCAAAAAGTAGCAAAAAATGTTCTTTTTTCAAAATTAAATTTGCCAAAAAAGACATATGTATATATATATATATAATATATATATATATATTATATACTTATATATAATATATATATATAGTATGTGTATTGTGTGTGTGTATGTATTTGTATGTGTGTCTATATATATATATATATATATATATATATATTATATATATATATATATATATTTATATATATATATATATATATATATTATATATATATATATATATATATATATATATATATATATATATATATATAGTCTATATGAATAAGACCCAATAAATATTGAAACAAAATCATTATAACCTGCACAGCAGAGATTATTTATTAATCTAAAGTGCAGGTCTAAATTTCTTATACTATGTATTGTATTCTTATTTCTTAAATAAAGAATTAAAAAAAAAATCTTAATATTTGTTTTCATATATACATTCATACACAAATATATATATTTATATTATTATCACCCCTGGATAAATAGATCAAGTAAGAAGAGTATGGAATTATTAATCCTCAAATAATATGAAAATGAGCGCCACTCTACACATAATAAAGATTACATTACAATCTAACTATTTGATATAAGTATAAAACAAGTAGGAATGAAAAAAAAACTACTTAAAAAGAAGTACAGTCATATGTAAATTAAACATCTTATTAATTACAAATAAAAATAAATCTTATATCGAATAACAAGATAAACGCCTACTGACTCGTCGGAATAATTTACTACATTCGTATAATACATTCACTTAATATTCAAATCACACACATATTACACTATATGTGTAAGGAATAAATAAACAATTACAAACAATAAACTAATGAATGAATTAAACGACTAACGTCAAATAGAATGTAGAAGTATGGAAAAGAAAAAAAAGGTTTTAAGGGGGTCTAATTAAGTCTTTTCCTTCCCTTAAGTTTTACCCTAAAGATTTAAGGAGGATACAGACACATTTTTAACTTTTTTAAGGAATTCGCAAGAGAATTTCCGGGATGATATATATATATATATATATATATATATATATATATATATATATTTATATATATGTATATTATATATATATATATATATATATATATATATATATAGTATATATATATATATATATATATATATATATATATATATATATAATAATGCCTGTTTAAAATCTTTCATCTCATCAACGTTAACCCCTGCGCGATCAAATTTACTCTCTAAGTGTAATCTAAAGTTGGCGATAATTTATTTGAACCATATTCCTCTATAAACTGAGAGCGTAACCTGGGATACGAACCCCAGAACTTCGAGACGTTATAGAGTTTGCTGAATTAGCAAAACTCGAAATTTTGAATAAATCAGATCAACTGCCCCTTTCCCCTCATATACTGTATTAACTGTATTTAACTGTATTTTGTTGCCAACAATCTACTTTTATGGTTCAAGCTTTTCTTATATACTTCCAGTTTTTTCTTTTATGCTTCAAGTTTTTATCCTTAATGAAGCGTACTAAGAGTGATTACGGTGCTGTGATGATATGCATTTCACATTACTTATGTGTTAAAATTACTTAGTTTAAAAATAATAATTTAAAACAATTTTCAGTGCAAAATAAGTATGCTCTGATTAATTTAAACTTAGCGAAATTACTAATATTTAATGCAAATATGGTTAATTTTGCAGAAAAAATTAAACTATAAATAATTATAAATCCGTTAAAATCTTTTCCATTTATATAGTCTTATATGAAGAAGGTGAAAATTCACACTTTTGGCTCTTATAGTTTTATTTAAATATATTTATTTTAAATTATTATAAATATGCTGTTAATTAATTATATTTTAAAAATGGATACCGATGCCGGTATTAATATATACATACATTTTATCAAAAAGTTAATATTTCTTTTTATTGGAATTTAAATTCATTAATAATGAACTAAAATATTTCTCCACTAAATAGTAGGTTAATACATTTACTAGAGAGTTAACTTTCTGCCGCATCCGGCCATCATCAGTCATTTTCTGGAGTGCCAAGAACGATCGTTAGTAACGATCACTTTCCAATCTTTATAGCGTATTCTATTTATTTACCTATTCTTGCATTACTCCACAGAGCAATTATTTATGTTATTAAAATATTTTTAGTATTTACGTTTTGTAATGTTTGACACTAAGTATAACATTTTAAAACTAAATTTAAGTTTTTAAACGACAGAGGTTTAAAACTTTTTGACGCTTATTCAAAAATTTTAAAACTATAAATTTCGGTTTGCAAACGTCAGATGTTTTATTTATTTTTGAACCTAAGTAAAACGTTATAAAACTGAAATTCAGTTTACAAACGACAGAGGTTTTAGTAATTTTGACCCTAAGTACAACGTTATAAAACTGAAATTCAGTTTACAAACGACAAATGTTTTATTTATTTTTGACCCTAAGTAAAACGTTATAAAACTGAAATTTAGATTACAAACGACAGAGGTTTTAATAATTTTTTGCGGTTGTATAAAACTATTTTTAAGACATTTTTTAATGCCTTAAGTGCCCTTGGCCAAAATGATCACTTTTCCTTATGTCTGACCATTTATAGTCATCACAATTACCTGTTTTTTTCTCAATTAAAAAATACTTATATTGTTCTATAAATGTATCATTTCTTTAAAAAAATAATGATATTTACTTTGGATTCCATTTCGAAAAGAATTTGAAACTTCGAACTTGGTCGTAAAAGTAAAATTCCTTGGTCACTAGGGCGGTACCATTTCTAGATTAAATACTTTTTTTTAACAAAAATGTGTTTTCCCCCATAAAGATTTCCATATACAGAAAATGAGGGTTTACCTTGATCTGAAAAAGAGTCCAGTTTTTGTGCTAAGTTTCATTATGTTTCATTTGCCCTGCCCACAATGTACCCGCGACCACACCTTCCTAAGAATTTTAATGTACTTATAATTGATCATACAATAGCCATCATCGTGCATTTTTTATTTTTTACTTTTAGTTCTATTTCCAGTCTTGTAAAAAAATCTTTTGTTTAAGATCTTTTATTTATTGTTTTATCTATTTATTTATACTCTTTTGTTCTTTGCGATTCTTTTACCTTTAATATATATATTCAATTATTATTTCAATTTATGACAATATATTTGTTAGTTTTAAATTTATATATTTTTTAAACAAAAATAATTTATTTTCAATATTTTTTTAACTAATTTGTTTTTTAAATAATTATTTTTTAACCTTTTTCAATCATCATCCTATTTTTCAATTATTTATTGTTTTATCTATTTATTTATTTTCTTTTGTTCTTTGCGATTCCTTTACCTTTAATGTATGTATTTAATTAATATATCAATTTATGAAGATATTAAGTTAGTTTTTAATTTATATATAATTTTATATATTATATTTTATTTTTAAACAAAAATAATTTATTTTTAATAATTTGTAAACTACTGTTTTTTCAATCATTATTAATTGTTTATAATTAATAATCATGAACCATTATCATTTTAAATTGTTTTCATTATTACATGACTTCATGTTTTTAAGTATTACTTATATACAAAACCATCGAATCAGTGAATGCAACATTATAACATGTAAGGTTTCTTTTACATGTTATAATGATATAATATGTAAAAGGTACTTTTATATATTATAATGTTATAACATGTAAAAGTTACAATGTAAAAGGTTCTTTTACATGTTATAATGATATAAAATGAAAAAGTTATTATGTAAAAGGTAAATTTTCATGTCATAATTATATAACATGAAAACGTTATTATGTAAAAGGTACTTTTACATGTTATAACATGTAAAAGTTATAATGTTATAACACGTAAAAGTACATTGTACCTTTTACATTATAACCAATTCTGCCATAAACTCATAATATGACATCGTGTAACCCAAAGTTAAATAACAATAAGGTTAATTTAATGCCTCATAATCCTCATTTTAAAAAGAATAAATGTTAAAAAATACAAAACATTATTTTGTATTGCATTGATTTACAATCACACAATCTTTATTTCTGAATTTGTTTGTTCAAAATTAGGTTGTTTTGCGTTAAATTTATACATTCAATATTCTATACTATATTTATATTTAATTGTATAATGGCTCACGCTGTGAAAAATAAATAAATAAAACCCAAAAGAATATTAAATTTCCTTCGTTATAACCAAAAATTACTCTTGAAGGAAAATACTAGATTAAATTTAATACTTATTATACAATTTTGAAAATTTAAATATCGGATATGAAAATTTTCTACTTTATGTTTGAATAATAATTGTTACAATTATAACTCAATTTAATTATTTAATGCTGTTATTAGTTTTATGTGGGAAAGTGTTGCACGCAAATTTAATAACTGGGTTTAATTAAAATTTCTTTCTAAAGAAGTTAAGATAGGGTTAGCTTTCTTCTTAGCTGTCTTACTTTATTTTACAAAAGAAATACTGTCGTCTCCTCGACAGTATTACCCATGGGATTTCTAAAATTGTTTATTTTTTGTAAACCTCCCTTTGTCCTTCCCTATACATGCTAAACTTTTCTTAGGTAACTTTCATGAATCAAACTTTTTAAGCTAATGAGCAATTACAAATACGAGTTATCATAATAGACAATTAAAAATTATAAATAATGTAATGTCATTAATGGTATTTAGTATTTAGTCAGTATTTTTTTTTTTTAAAAATAGGTTAACTTCCGTAGTAAGTGTCCTCTTGTGTGTGTGGTCTTAGATCAATTGGACTGGAATGAGTGTTGTCAAACCTACACAACTAAAATTATTGGAAAATTAATTTTAAATCAACTTAAATCGGATTCAAACTGACTCGACTCACTTTATTCCAAACTTTGTTAATGGTATGAAGTTCGTATATGTAGCAAATTAGTATAAAAACTTTTGTTATATCATTGCCTGAAAAGTTAGTATAGGGTCTCTTTCTTCAACTCTCCGAGCTCTGGCGATCCTGAGGTCGAAATCTTAAGTTCGGATAAATCTTAAGTTAAAATAAAGGTTTGACTTTGAAGAGAGATATATGTGTTGTTATTGGTTGTCTGTGTTTACTGCACAGCTCACTTTCCTGTTTATTTTGTTACAAATTTGCTACTTACTTGGCTATTGGCCACGAAACAACCACAATCATGGTACATAAACAATTTAGCCCCAAATAAGTCGAGTTTATGGTTCTCCATAAATAGATTCCTGAACCCACTAAACATATATTTGGGACCCCAGGGGGTTTAAGGATCCCATTTGGGATCGATTCACTGCTTTACGATAAAAACTTTTATTTTGTAACAAATACCTCTTTGTTCATTAATTCATTGATTATATTTGTATTTATATTAATTAAATTAAATCAAATAAATAAATTTTAAAAAAATCAGCACCTAATTTAATCCCATTCTTTCAAATAGCGCTTTCATGGTGCAGTTTAGAACCAAGTATTATCCCAGTAAAATCCTTCAGAAGAAGATACTTAACAATAATTATATTTAAACACAATTAAATCATAATAAATCTTATCTTTTTTTTTAATAATTTGTCTAATTTAGTTTTAAACCGTAATTACTATTAAGTTTATACGAAACTTTAAATTCTGGAAGTTCTTTAAAAAAATAAACTTATAGTCCAACATCACGCAATGTGTTATATATGAAATTAAAGGAAAAAATTCCCAAAGGCACCATTTTCCGTGAGGAAAACACGAAAATTACAAACGAGATTGCCTTAGTTATTACTACGTAAAATTAAGGATTTAAGTAGATATTAAGTGTATTATATGTTGTTAATAAATAATACTGAAGAGGGTTAGATGGAGAAAACTTAATATTAAATTGCTTTAATGGTGCTATGGTTTGTAATTTATTATTATTTAAGTAATAGAATGAACGTCTTAAGTAAAGGAAATAGAAAGAAAACTCATTACACTAGTTTGTTATTTTTACTTTTTCCTCATTAGGACCGTAGTGTATGGAGAAGTATTGAGTTTCTAATTAGACTTATGACCCCGGGATTTCACCGAAATATCTGATTCAAGTGTTTTTAAGACCTCTTAAGTCGTTTTTAGCAAGTTGTCTGTATGTATGTGTGTGTGCGCTTATCGTAGCTGCCAGTGTATTTATGTTAAAAGGAATGGAACTCGGTACAAAAATCCATATTTAAGTCTAGTTGTGTTATTATGAAATTACTTTTTGTAGCTGTTATTAATGACTTGGCAAATATTTAAAAAATAATCATGTTTCAAATTTATCACGGAATTGGCGCGCATGTTGTCCTTTATAAGATCATTATATTTGCTAAGTTTCATCTAATTATTAGCATTATTTTAATTATTTATCAAATAGCATGTATACGTTTTAAGAAATCGCTAAAATTCAGAAAACTATTTAATTGAGTTGAAATTTAACTCGAGTCCTCCCTCTATAGAGTCTTATCCTTGTATATTAAAAACAAATGAAGTTTCATTTTAATACATGCTAGTGTATTCATCACGGTTTATGTAGGACCACAGCATTTAGTGTGGTCACTAATTAGATGGGTGACCGGTAGTGTAAAAATTGATCTTTGAGTATGAAGATATTTTGAATTATTAATTAGACATTTAACATGTTCTGAGGACGTGCGAAACGAGTCCGAATTGGTTAGAGCGTATCAAATTTTTAATATGTTAATCCATGAATAAATAAATAAGTAAAATCCATATTAAAAATTTTTAAACCCTATGACTTAATTTTTATGGACTGATACAAATAAGTAACTCCCTGCTACAGAATAAAGTTCATAAATTTGATTTAAAATCCTTTTTAAAATATCTAAAAATTTAGGGCTTTTATATTTAAATAATAGTTTATATAATAAGGATTCTGCTACTATAAAAGGACTGTTTACTTACAATACAAAAATAAATTTTACTGTTTCTCTAAATTTTTACTTGTATTCAAGTGTAAATTACAATTTTATTAATATTATAGTTATATTATTGTTTGGTCTTTTTGTTATTATTGTTTAGGAATGATATATCGTGGTAGATAATAGGTTATATCGGTTAAGACATTGTTAGGTCAATAGGTACGCGGTCTTTTGTTTTCACCTGCAACCTAAAATAAATTTCCTTGTTTAGGGGTGCCTTTTGTAAAATTATAAAAGAGGGATTTTCCAGGATATTTCAGGGGGGGTGAATGATGAGAGGGCGTTACGCAGGTGTCCAGTTTTCTATTCTATGATAAGTGTTATCAGTGCAAGAGATTTTGTAGTAAACAAAAGGCGTGAAGTTTAAAATGGCGAATAGACTATTGTCCTCCGGTCCCATTGTCCTCGTAGAGTTTAAAATGTCAACATTTGTCATTGCTTTTTGTTCCTTTTTCTTGTACCATAGTTCTTTTTCTCTATCTAACTGTTATTCTTTTTAAAGTTCTTTTCATAGTATGGTAATTCTTTTCACGTTTTTTTTGTTTGGTATCTTATAAGTCTTTTTTGCACCTACTCTTTTTTTGAAAAAAAAGTTTCTTGTATTTGTTTCCTTTTTTTTATCTCTGATGTATTCATATGTTATTTTCGAATTTAAACTTAAAGAATAAAGAAGAAAATCTTATTTCTCATCTTTTCAACACTATTCTGAAGTCAATAAACTATATCTTTAATACTACCCTCTAACATAGATCAAATAGTATAAGTAATACATATAAATGAAAATAAAACTAACACAATAAGAGAAAAATGCAGTAATTATAACAAATAAAAAAATACGTTTTCCTCTTCTAATTTTTTTTTTGAATAATATTTATACAATATTACAACAATATTTGTTTTCCTATTTCATTATTTTCCTAATGAATCAAATCAATCCTTTGACAAATAAATATTAAAAGTAATTAACTCTCAACACCTTAATGTGTATTTAATTGAATTAAACAACCAAGTATCAGAATACAAGCTTTATAAAAGTCAAAATTATCTATTAATATTTTTTATTACTGATTACTTTTTATTACTTGACATTTTCGTTTAAAATTATTAGTATAGACATTTATTAGTACTTATAACTAATTTATTCTCTTTTTCGTTGATATTTTATGTCTTTATTTCGCCTACTGTATTATTAGCGAATAAATTATGAAGTGTAATCAGTGCCACTCTATTTTTATTATGTTCATTAGAGTTAATTTTATTAGTGTTTAGGTCTGAAGTTTTTTATGGTTCGAGTTTTTAAAACATTTATTATGTTGTTTATTTTATGTTTATTGGATTTTAATACATCCTTATTTATTATATAATTTATTTTGTCATAGATTTTACTTTTTTAATTAATAATTATTTTTCTTTTAAATGCTTATTCCTCTTCATTATTATTGATATATTTTTTGAATTGCTTTATTTATTATAGTTGTCCTGTAATATACTTTTCATTTTATTTTTAACTATATTTCTTCTTGTTTCATAATTAGATCTTTTTTATTTGGGTATAGTAAAAATTACCCAAGCATGTGGTTTACTCACTGATCACTACCTCCCCCCCCCCCTACTCTTACTACTAATTTGAACGAATTTTCAAAAGAAATTACGCTTATGAAGTCATCGCCTTGAACTATTTATTTATGCCGACGTTAAAATATCATGTACAACTTAAAATCTCTGCTTAAAAGTGTTAAATACAAAATGCATATTTTTTATGATCAAATAGACTACAAGATATTTCTTATTTGAATTAACCTGGATCATTAAGCTGTCTTTGGTGCACAACTGTGTAAATTGTACTGAAGGTGTTAAGTATTAGCTTAAGAGATTAGCTGCTAGATGATTAAACATGTGGTTCTCATCTCTCCTTTATCACTATTATGCTAGATATATTATCTTGTTATAACTTAAATACATTTACCTAGTGACCTTTTGATGTTACTCATTTCTATTTTATTATCGTATAAGTTTATTTTATCGTCTAAACAATGTTCTGTAGAATTTTGTGAAAGTTAAAAGAGCCAAATAAACCAAAATTGGTTTTGAAAGCCTGATATAGAAAATAAATAAAAAATTATCTGATATTTAGTAATGCACTCATAAAATTTTACTAAGTCAAATATAAGAACAGATTAGTTTGGAAAATACTGTTGATATACCGTCAGTATACTCCCTCAAATGGTCTTATTTGTCTATTTCATAATTATGCAATATAGTCGAATTTCAGACTAATTAAAGAATTAAACATTTTATCTTTCTATCAGATTTTATAAATCTATAATAATTTCTCCTATATCTCTAATTTCTCCTTTTAGCGAATTTCCTTTGGGAAAAAATTCGCTAATGGGATAGGCGTCATGGCGGAATTCGAACCTCGGACCACGACACAAATCCGTTTCAGAGGTCCCTAATGACGAAAAAAAAATTTTCGTGAGACTTTATATATATATATATAATATATATATATAATATAATATATATATATATATATATATATATATATATATATATGTATATGTATATATATATATATATATATATGTATTTCTAGACACTTTCTTGTAAACACTCTATCTTTCGAACGGATTAATATTTTTTAACCAAACTTGGTACAAAAATCAACCTTCAGGAGGACACGAACCCTATGAAAACCAGGTTTTTGTGACGTCATTAACCCGGTTTGCTGAGTCAGCGAAATTTCAAAAATCAGCAAAATTCAGGGTTAATATTTTTGCCGCGAAAAAGGTTAATATTTATGTTTTTTGAGACGCTGAATCGAATGAAACCGGTCCGAAGTCGATACGACCACTCTAAGTGACCTAAAAATCGAAAAAACCATTGTAAATTACCAAAAAAACCAAAATTTAGGTCGATAAAAAATAAATTTCGAGTAGGGTGTCGTTTTCTATGTAATTTTGGGCGCTGAATCGAATGAAACCGGTCCGAAGACGATACGACCACTTTAAGTTACCAAAAAGTCGAAAAAACCACAAAAAATATAGAAAACCAACATTACGGTCGTTGAAAATTAAATTTCGAGTAGGGTGTCGTTTTCAATGTTTTTTGGGCCTCTGAGTTGAATGGCAGTGGTCCGGAGTCAATACGACCACTCAAACTCAGGGTACCTGGGTTCACATCCTGGATGGGTCGATAATTTTTTAGCGTTGTTTTTTTTTACTAAATATAAGTTTACAACTAGAAAATAATTCTGGCGCGGTGGTCCGCATGTCGGGCGAATTTCCTTTGGATGCGAGCTCTCAAACCCAGAGTACCTGGGTTCAAATCCTAGTAGGGACAATAACTTTTTATCGTTTTTTTACCTAATATAAGTTTACAACTAAAAATAATTCTGGCGCGGTGGTCCGCATGTCGGGCGAATTTCCTTTGGGTGCGTGTTTCCGTGCTTTTTACATTATATAAGTTTACAACTAGTAAATAAATAATTCCGGCGCGGTGGTCCGCTGTCAGGCGAATTTCATTTAGAATGCGTGTTTCCGTGCTAAACAACCCATTTCTTGCTTATGCAAGAACCATGCCCATTGCGTGGTTCCGGTTCATGCTTTAGAACCTAAGCAGTTACTCAATTGTCAAGCACTGCTCGTAACTCATTTTGTCTGTATTTTCCAAAGGAAATGCGCATAATTATCCAGTTGGTTGTACAAAATTATGCCTCTAAAATTAGAAGTACGCACTATTATTTGCACTAGTTTAAAGCTTAGTTACTAATCTTTAAGCTTAGTCAGTTATCTTTAAAGGTTTTAGCGCATTTCCTTTGGAAAATACAGACAAAATGAGTTACGAGCAGTGCTTGACAATTGAGTAACTGCTTAGGTTCTAAAGCATGAACCGGAACCACGCAATGGGCATGGTTCTTGCATAAACAAGAAATGGGTTTTTAGCACGGAAACACGCATTCTAAATGAAATTCGCCTGACAGCGGACCACCGCGCCGGAATTATTTATTTACTAGTTGTAAACTTATATAATGTAAAAAGCACGGAAACACGCACCCAAAGGAAATTCGCCCGACATGCGGACCACCGCGCCAGAATTTTATGTTTAAACTATTCCCTGCAAAGAGACACCTTTTTAAGTTTGAGCACGGAAGTTAAGGCGGTACATCACCACGACGAACAATATTATCCAGAGTGGGACTATCTTCTTCTAGCTTACTACCTACTGTAGTAACCTCTCGATTCGGTTTAAAAATCAAAATTTAAATTGTTCTTTTCACAAAGCCAACGCTAATTATTCGATTTGCTTAAAGTTACAATCATGATTATGTTAAAAAAGCGTCTTATTATCCAAATTTTCGATACAATGATTAGAAACCTTTGTTAACTAAGGGCCAAAATAAAGTAAAATATCACGATAAAGTAAATATCGTGGTTTTATATCGATAGCACGTTTCAAACGAATCCAAATTTGACAATTTTGTAAGTTATTTACTAGTGATCGCTGCGGAGTTTTTACACTACACTGTCGGCTCAGCTCAGATAAAAATCAATTGATGTAAAGTTCCGTGTTGATGATGTACTTATTGTATCAACTATTCATGTTTTTTAAAACTCGGTAGTATCAAATAATTATATAAGTTGTATCATACAATAGCTTTATTAAGTTATATAATACTGTTATACATTATTTAATACAAACAGAGAATACATAAATATTTAATTTCAAACCACTCTACTGTATCACCTGTTTGGAATACTTTTCTAAAAAATATTTTTTTCGTTTCTTATAAATTTTAATAGATTCCTCTCGGATTAACAACAGCTCTCTATTATTTTCATAATTACTTTAATTTGACCTACAACATTTTCAAAAACCTATTAAAAGTCTATTTTAAAATTCAAACTCAGATTTTAATATAAAAAAGCTGAAGAAATGCTCAAGGAGTTACAAAGGATTTTTATGTACAGAATATAAGGGGCTTTGTATTTAAGTTAAAATATGTATTTTCAGAGGGATTATTAAGTATGAATGATTAGGTTAGTGCGTGCGGGTAAAGTCTACCTTGGATTTAGGTAACTTTTGAATTATTCATTTTTTTGATGTAACATTTTTTGGGTTAAGTGTAGGGTTTTAAAGTGCTACTTAAAAAGTCTATTGGTTTTATATTTCTTTGTTTTTATAATATTTTAGTTAATAGCTCTATTGATGTCCTTAGTTTCGAGAATTTTATTGCATTATTTGATTTTTTTATTTGTTTCTAAATTTTCTAATCTATAATTTGTTAAAATTTACAAAAATTGGGTGCGAGGCATTTCGGTACATTTCCTCTTCACGTTCGCTCATCTTCCCATCTTCGGACTCGCTTCATTCATTCTCAGAATATACAATTCGTCTAATGTATACTGCATAACCTCATCAAACTCGCTTCGCTCGTCCTCAGATAGTAATACATCAGTTTTAGTCCCAGCTGTCACCCATCCAGTCACTGACCCTACTCGATGCTGCTTAAATTTTATAACCCAATAAAAACGTGGATATACGTGTTTTTTTTAAACGAAACTTGGTGTCCTTACTTATTAAGTAAAGGTATACACTTGAATTGAATTTTATCTCAATTAAATTATTTTCCGATTTTTTTTAAACTTAAATCATAAATTTAAATGTAACTAATTTTGATAATCAGATGAATAATGATAATTAATGAACCTGAAACAAACAATTCCGGTGACATCCCGGTTTTGGATTTTTTTGCAAACACAATACTTTTCCTATATACCTACGGTATAAATGAGATAAAGTAAAGTAAAAACTTTCTGGACTAAAAGCTCAAAGACTATAATAGACTATCCAATGCATTATGCATACAATCCAAGTTGCAGTTTATTCTTGCACAAAATTTTATTGTGGAGACAAGCGAATGCTAACCACTTAAACCACTAAAGCAAAAAGCAATAATTCCAGACATCTAATATATTATTATGTATTAACTTGTCGTACTTTTCTGGTCGGAATAAAAATATATTTTAAAAAGTTTAGAATCATAAGGCTTATTTGAAATGACTGTGGTGGTTCAGTTTAGATATGGAGGTGCTAAAATATTTTCTAGTCACCGAAACGAAAATTTCTATTTTCAATGGTTAAAGCATTGCAATAGTTTGGTGACCAAATTACAAATTATTATTAAATCATAATTAAAAAAATAAATAAAATAAAAATCAAGAAATAAAATAAAGCATATTTACATAAAATGATCATGTAATTTTTTTGTAAATAATTTGATAAAAATATAAACATGACAAATAATTCAAAACAAATGTATTGAAAATCATCGCTGTATAGTTTACCGTCTATTGACAACAAAAAATTTAGTGACCTAGACAAGTTTTTTAGTACATATAATTCTAAGCGTGACCAGGTATTCCCATTTATGTTTTAAAAAAGGTATCTTTTGAATAATTGTTTAATTAGGTCATTTTTTACACAGTGGTACACCTTTATTTTTTTAAATAGAATCTCAGTTTTCAGGGAATTTAAAAAAAATAGTTTTGAGTTTTTAAGTAACTGTAAAAAATCAATTGTCATATGGTTCTGTCTATTATAAAAAATATTTTTTTATAAAACTGTTGTCCCTTTTATGACTATGTTAACTTCAAAGTTTACAAAAATAAGTGAAAAATTGTTTTTTTCTTGAAAAAAGGCATGAGGCTTTATTTAATGTTTATTTTTATGACTGTTTTATGGGTCATTGGGACCATAAATATTTTTTGTTGAATAAAAAACAATGTTTACTTAAAAAAAAATTGTTAAGGGTACTTAAAAAACCCCGAAAAATTGTTTTTATTCGTAAACTAGATGTTTGTAATTTTTCCAATTTAGCTTAGTGTGATTTCCTAGCCGAGCTCCTAAACTCAGTCTGAACTATCATTACTTAGTTTGAATATCAAGGGAATGCCAGAAAATGGCTTTTTAATTGTATCCTATTAAGTATTTCTTTATTTGAAATTCTTTATGCATCAGCTTGACGATTATTGTTTATAAAATTCAGCTTATTCCCCACCGGATTCTATCATTGCTGTCCACAATCCAACAATTTTAAAAGCGTCATTTTCCGCACTTATATATGTTTTTTCGTTGACTTATCGTGACGTAAACTTCACATTCATCCAATGTATTCATTGTATTTTGTTATTATGGGCCATTTTTAACCATTGTTTTCGTGTTCTGAAATTTCTTAGTATGGACCACAAAAATAAAATACTATCCTTTGTGAAATTTTGTTTAACAATTTTATTTTTTTTATGATATAGAGCGGTAATGGATAAAAAATATATTTTATGAGAAATTTATTTTTTAACAATTTTTTGTATATAATATCCGTAAATGGATAAAATAGTATGTTTCATGAAATTCCTTTTTTTATTAATTTTTCTTTTTTATATTTTAGTTAGCTTAAAAATTGATGCCCCTTTTTTAAATTTTATGTGGAAATCAATATTTTCCTCATATCATTGAATTAAATGTAGGAATATGAAAATACTAGAAACAATTACTACATACTATAATTAATTTCTATATAGTTTAAATAATAATAACTTTTGTATTATTTTTATAAAATATTGATCATAATTTTAGGAATATATGAACTTAAATATTTTGGGAGTTCTGCTACACTTACTATAAAGCTTCTATACTTAAAAGCAAACTTTAATATTTAAGAGTAAACCTTGGCTTTATTAAGGACAAATGATTTTTAAGGGCTTGAAGTTTTCTCCTTCATGTACGGTATGAAAAACAAATGGAAAATAAATTTTATATTATTTTGTGGTGTGAATAATTACAGAAATAAAAATTAAAAAAGAAAATACTGTAACAAATTGTCAGATGTTATTTATGCATTGTGTTACATTAGTATTGTCATTATTAGAACGGGTTGGAGTCCGTTGTGAGGGGTTCCGAGAGAATTAGAGAAAGTACGGCAATTATTAAGGGATGCTAGGGGCTGAGGAATGGGGGTGGTTTTTTGGGGTTGAATTAACTATGTGACAGGTTTCCACGGTGAGGGGTGTTTTTGGAACAGGGGTGTTTTTTGGAACTCAAGGGGAAAAAGTTTATTACACCGCCTCTCTCAAGGGGGAGGAATTGTAAAAAAATTACTTTTAAAAGCAGGGGAAAAGATCTTTTTAATTGGAAGATGGTTACTTCTTGAAGGAGAATTTTTTTAAGAAAGTTTAATTCTTAATGCAGCATTTTTAATCGCGTTGGTGAAGTTTAATTAATGATGAATTTTAAACTAAGGGTTATTTTAACTATCTTCAATTAAAACTGAAATCCGTACATTAATACTTAATAATTTAAAAAATAAATATGAATTAGATCATTTGATACTACCGAGTTTTGTAAAACATAAATAATTGACGCATTATATGTATAATGTCTCTCTCGCACAATTATATTGTCAATATAATAATATCTTTAATGCGTTTCTCACTTCAAATAAAGGTCTAATTTTAATCATAGCTTTATAAAGGGCTCAATTGAAGTAATTATCAACCCAAAAAGGGTTATCTGCATTTGCCAAATATTTACTATTATTATTTGAACTTAATTGTATTTTCTATCGGGGGGCTTTATAGAAGCATTAGACTGGGTATATGAAGGGTCAGTAATTAGAGAATCCTAAAGAGCTCATAGAGACGACTTATCGCTTTGATTTTCTACCCAAACGCCTTATGAATATTGACCGTAAACCCTTTATTAACTGTCTTCATTGTAATTGTATGATGCTGTTTTACAATTTATATTTATATCAACTTGAAATAAATTAATAAGAGCAATTTAATCCATTGTAAAATGTGGTGACGAAAAAATGATTTTAAAAAATACATGATGATTTATTCAAATCTTGATGTTAGGAAATGAAGAAAAGAGTCTCTCCACAAAAACAAT
This sequence comes from Microvelia longipes, assembly GCA_018340805.1. Taxonomy (NCBI): domain Eukaryota; kingdom Metazoa; phylum Arthropoda; class Insecta; order Hemiptera; family Veliidae; genus Microvelia; species Microvelia longipes. Next base: position 61,474,183 of record JACMZG010001911.1, read on the forward strand.
AGTTTTTATTGGCGAAGCGCTTCCAACCTAACATGAGGTCATCATCAGTGCCATGAATATAAAGATAAAAGTTATAAATACGTGAAAATGTTTTCTTTTCCGAGATGGTAACAGCTCGTTGAGTCGAGTAAGGCAAGGTCTTACTCGACTCACCACAGGATCTCAGGTTGAAAGCTTGGTAGTTGAATATCAAATATTTTGCTCTGGTGTCTTCTTTTTATCAACTATTTTGCTCTGGTGTCTTCTTTTTATCAACTATTTTGCACTGGTGCCTTTTTGTCAACTATTTTGCACTGATGTCTTCTTTTTATCAACTATTTTGCTCTGGTGTCTTCTTTTTATCAACTATTTTGCACTGGTGTCTTTTTTCATCAACTATTTTGCACTGGTGTGTTCTTTTTATCCACTATTTTGCTCTAGAGTTTTCTTTTTATCAACCGTTTTTTGTCACAAAATATAATCTTATTTATTGAATTTAGGTTAAAAAGAAACGTCAATTTCACAATTTAATTTGTTATTGCCTGGATTTCGTGTGTTACCCTCATTTTCAAGCATAAACGTGGTAATTAGCTAAACTTAATTATGGAACTCTACATGCACGACAAATGTTTTAATTTTAAATTATTCTATGAAACGAAACTCTTAAACAACAAATTTAGAACAGTTTGTTATTCAAAGGTCCAACGCGATTATAATTTCGTTTAATTCCCAGCTTTAAAACAAAAACAAACTATCTCAAAAATAACAAATGGTTCCTTGTCTAAATAGCTATTAAATGGACCTTATTGCTACAATGCCCTCTACTGTTTATCTTCTAAACCCCATATCATATCCCTAGTTATCTATTAGAAGTCTGATGTTGTTATTTCTTAACTAGTTGTTTGGGGGACCCTTAGAATTAAATCCTGTTGGAAATATCTTTACGTATAAGACCTCTACAATTAAGTTAAAGCTCAAAGATTTTGTAATGTGAAGGTATAGCGTAAGAAGATTGAATAATGTATGTTCTAAGGCTGGGCTATCTTAAAGAAAATTGTTTAGAATTATCCTTCGAGTTTCCATTACTTTAATGAGAAGAGTCCTTTAAATAACAAAACAGATCCTTTTAGAAGGACTTTCTTAAAGGAATACATTATACAAGAATTTATATACTTTCGTATGTTAGAGACGATAAACGTATGTTATGTAAAATTCAAGTTTTAATGATGTCTTTGAGAACTTCTTTTAAACTTTTGTGCGTTGTCATTTTTAAAATAAGCATTTAAGCTTTTGCACTTCTTGTCCGATATTGACCGGATAGACGCTGATCTCTAAAGTGTTAGGGTACTTTTTATGTTGGTTTTCACTCTCAAAACCATAGGCGATTCTGAGGGGAGCTAAGAGGTTTTTATTAAAACGAGTTAATAATATATATATATATATATATATATATATATATATATATATATATATATATATATATATATATATATATATAATATATATATATATATATATATATATATATATATCAACCGAAACCAACGTTCAATTTTTGAGAGTAACAGTAGCTACAAAGACGAAGAAAGAAATCTGAAGTGAAAATATAATCATGTATATTAGCACCTAGAAATATTTTTAATTGACTAAAAATAAATTAATTGACTAATTCATGTATAAAAACTTAGAAATAAATTTAATTGAGAACTTTAAGACCCAAAAAGACAAAGAAAAAAATATAATCGATAGTTAAAACACGAATAAAAAATAAGAAAAAGTACAATTGAGAATCTCAACACCTACTATGAATAAGAAATAAATATAAATGAGAATCTTATCACCCACAAAGGCGATAAAAGAAATATAAATAAGAATCCTATCACCCACAAAGACGATGAAAGAAATATAAATGAGAATCTTATCACCCACAAAGACGATGAAAGAAATATAAATGAGAATCTTATCACCCACAAAGACGATGAAAGAAATATAAATGAGAATGACACAATATAATTGTGCGAGAGACACCAAGGAAATGTAACAAGCAAAATGCAATGCTACATCTGGGAACTGTTCCATCATTCGACATTCGTCATACTTGATGGCTCGACATAATGTCATGTCCCACTCTGTTTCGTTACGTCTAACTCATCAGGGCGCCGACAGAGCCTGAACTCACTCTGACCTTCAATTAATTCCGAAGAATATAATGTGAAGTACTTACCAGAGACGAGCGGTGCTCTCTTACCGCCATCATGCATGGCAAGCAAAACATATATCAACAATCATGTTTCAACATCAATATATCATGTTTTGCAAAACTCGGTAGTATCAAATGATATATGCTTTGCTTGCCATGCATGATGGCGGTAAGAGAGCACCGCTCGTCTCTGGTAAGTACTTCACATTATATTCTTCGGAATTAATTGAAGGTCAGAGTGAGTTCAGGCTCTGTCGGCGCCCTGATGAGTTAGACGTAACGAACAGAGTGGGACATGACATTATGTCGAGCCATCAAGTATGACGAATGTCGAATGATGGAACAGTTCCCAGATGTAGCATTGCATTTTGCTTGTTACATTTCCTTGGTGTCTCTCGCACAATTATATTGTGTCAACTATTCATGTTTTGCAAAACTCGGTAGTATCAAAATGATATATAAATGAGAATCTTAGCTCCTACAAAGACGATGAAAGAAATATAAATGAGAATCTTAGCACCTACAAAGACGATGAAATTGAGAATCTTATCACCTGCCAAGACGATGATAGAAATATAATTGAGAATCTTAGCACTAGAAAGGCGAAGAAAGAAATGATATTAAATATCTTCGTACCAAAAATAAACGAATAAGAAAGAAGTATAATTGAGAATCCAAGCAAATTACAATAACCAAGAAAGAGGTAATATTGAGAATCTTTGCACCAAGATAGACAAGACAAAAAAAGAAATGTGATTAAATATGTAAGCACCTTCATAGATAGTGTAAGAAATTATACCATCGTAAACCGTTAATTAACAGCTGGCTTTTCAAGTGAGATGCAAGAAATAAATCTGACCCTTTTTATTTTCCATATAGTCAACAGCTTGCATTCTTGTATTATTACTCGTTACTTGCATATATTTATAAAGTTTCCCATTATATATTTGAATGAAAAGTTTTATTTATTTCTGCCTTCTAGCTATGCTAAACAATAGTACAACTTATTATATTCTTTTTAAAATAAATCATAAAGTTTATTTGTGTGCTATAATACCTGACTGCATGTACCGGGACTTCTTACTTGCATATTAACATAGATATAAGTATAATTGGTTGCCGTAAGTTCGCCTACAGAAGTGCAGTAATAAATATTTCTTCACAATTATGACTGCGTGTGTAGTTTTATGACTGTGTTACGTCTTAGAATCCATTAATACGTTTTTATTTTGTGATTTACTCGTGGCATTTGGTATTTTATCTGTATTTTACTGAGAATTTATAGTTCATAAATTCTCTTATTTTTAGTCTCAAGTAACTTAGAAATTATTTATCACACTCCTATTGATAACACTCTAATTCGGACCTTATGATAAGCGCATTTTGTCAGCAATAATTAAGCATTGACTAAATATTTTATAAGCGTAATTTTATCATCAAGCATTTGCTAAAAAACTCATAAGTAAAATATAATATATGAGAATCCGCTACAAATGAACATGCCTCAAATACTTCATTTAATCATTAACATTCGTTATTGATATGTTATAAGCATCTCATAAACCATTAGCCAACCATAAAAAATGTCTCATAAACGCATTTTTATATTCAACAATTTTCTCCTAATGAAAAATATCATTAACAAGTTAATTTTTTAAACTCCTTTACGTTCTATCATTATTCGATAATCTTTTTATTAAATTTTCACATTAAAATATCTTATTCAAATTTGCTAATTAGGTTACTAAATTACAAATTAAAATTTATTACAATTTCATATTATCTTGTAGTTATAACTGATACCATTTTCAATGTTTTACTTTATTTTTATCTTTCTTTATTTTCCATTCTTGTACTTTTTATTTATTACGGGGCTTTCACTCTGGCCCTCTCATTTTACTACTAATTTTAAAAAATAAATAATGAATATAATTATCTTAAATGTATAAAATATTTATCAGATGGAAATCAATTCTAATATTTTTATTAGTTATTGAATTGATATTACTACTATAGACACTTTAATTTAGCTCGAAAAATATTTTTAAAGATAAGTAAAGAAATACTAATGAACAGAGATAAATTTAAAACAAACATAAATTATGCTTTTTTTCTTGGATTAAATTACTTATACAATTTACTTTAATTCTTTATTTTTAGAAGGAGAGAGGTAGAATAAAAGAAACGAATTTTATGTAATTCGGACAAAAAAAAAAATAGAATTGGGGTTTTGGTAAAAAAAGAAAAGAATAATTGCTAACGGTTTCATTTATTCTTTTAGTGCTCAAGTAGCAATTCAGAAAAACTTGCAGCATTAAATCTTCTGAGGGAAAAAAGCATGCGCATTTATAAATGATCATGCGCAGTGTTAAAAAACAAACGTTTTTTACAAAAAAATACCCTCTTGGATGTGGATTATCCTACCGCGAAATCTCTATCGAGAGTTTAAAACTGGAGAGAGAGAGAGTGAGAGGAGAGGCCTCCTTTTCTTTAAGTTTAATCAGTAACAGAAACTGAGTCCTTTTTTTACTTTTTTCTTTACTAGCTTTTTCCTTATCAAGAAAATAAGGGAGCGTAAGTTAAGGAAAAAAAGCCGAGGTTTCAATTAATCTTATACAGGAATCTAATTCCCTTTTTTTTACTCTGAGATTCTTCTAAGGATATATAGAGCAACATAGGTATAAAGAAAAATCCTAACTTTATTCCGATCTTTACTTTTTTCATTAGATTTCCCTTTTTTCTCTCTATCTTATGCCCTATGCAAGATAACGTACTCAGCAAAACATCCTGGAACATTTGATCACTTTCTTCAATAAATAAGTAAAAAAGTCTTATACATATAAAATCATAAGTATACATAATAAATATATATAATAGATAATAGATATACATAATAGATGATATACATTTTAAAATCATTCATTAAAATCGCGAGAAATATTACTTGAATTTGAAAATCATTTACGTCTTAAAATTTTTCTTATTTGTGAATTGATAACTATAGTATTACCGTATGTGTATTTTATTGATAGTTTTGACGTATGAGGACTCAAGTTAATTAAAAAATGATATAATAATACTTGCCAGGTTTTTATGTTGTCAAGATAGTTTAAAAGTAGTATAATGCCTAATCTATATACCTAATATCGTGTCTTTGCGTCTTATAGGAAAATATTGTATTTAATTATTTATAATAAAGGTTAATCGATTCATATCCTTAACTTTTATATACCCGGCATTATGTCAGGAAGAGGTCATTTTAATACTTTGAGATATAAAAATTTACCTATACCAAACTTTTAATGATTTAATGATCATAAATTCAACTGTTGTTAACATACTATAATGTAATGTTAACATTATAGTATGTTAACAACAGTTGAATTTATGATCATTAAAAGTTTGGTATAGGTAAATTTTTATATCTCAACCCCTGCTTCTAATTGACGAAGCACTTATAAGGATAAAATCTGTCCACAAAAAGTTTACTATGTTTTAAGTTTGGATATTTTGTGGAGAGACTAATTATTTTAAATTGTTTTTATATTTTATTTATTTCTTTAAATTATAAATTAAATGTTATTTAATTTATTACCTTAAGCGACTACATATTAATATTTTATATACGATTTTTTTTCTTCTTAATACCTATATTTGTACTGTATTAATTCATAGAAGTGAATAATATTTTATTTAATTAATACTAAAAACTATAAATGCTAAGTTAAAATACTTAAAAAGGTTTTAAAAAAATTAAGAAGTTAAAATAAAAAACAGATATAATGAAACTGAGTGATAATAAAGGTAAGAGGATGTAGATGAGTCCTGCAGACTAAGGAAGATAGGTAGAGTGGGGGTAATAGGTAGGGTGGAGGAACCTGCCTATCTATTCCTTTCCCTTCTTTCACACTCTACAACCATCCAACTGTAATAACTGAAATTACACCTTAGCAAAAACCTTCCCTTATTACAACATTATACAAAAAGATTATTACAATATTCAAGATATTTAACAGGACACTAACTGTTTCACTTGGAAAAAAGACCGAATTTTTACCTTTTCCTTCCCTTTTATAATTCTAAAATAAATAGGATTAATTTATGTTTTGTGTACTTTTAAAAATATTCTGTTTTGTGTCTCAAATTTATTAAATTAAGTAGGTTTTAAAATGTTCTTTCTTAAAAATTATCCTTAATAAATTTACTTCGTGTATAATCATTGAAATATTGGCAAAATAGCTACAGAGTCTATGTATACAACTAAAAAGTGTTTAGATTTGCCAGGGGAAGTATTTCACTTGACACTTATCAAATGTGCTTTAAGTGTTAATTAAAATTACCAAAATCTCTACAAACAAATAAAAACTGCCGACATAACTTGAGGTCCCATCTCCAAACGTATGTATAAAAATAGTCAAGCCAGAAATTATTTTTAAAAATATTTCTTAGTAATATGTTTAATTGTTTGATTATTATTATAATTATAATAATAATAACAATAATAATAATAATTAAAATAATTTATTATTATTTTGTTATAAGTATAATTTTAATAATATTTTTTTTAATATACAAATAATATTATTACTATTTATTTATTGTTTGATTGATTTAATGATTTTTTTGTTAATTCCGGGTGACTTAATAAATGATTTTAAAACTATTTATTAAGTTTGACTAGTTTAATTTGACATTCGGTGCAAATTCTACATTGACTTGATTAATGTATAACCCAAGAGAAGTCAAAGATAAAAATATGAAATTGAAAGAATGGTCGGGTTGGTTGGATGGAGTGAAAGATGGTCTTTTAAAAGGTTAAATTCTCTCCTCGAAAAGTGTTCCAAATATTGTTTGCGTTTTATTGGCAAAGTGCAAAAATTGACATGATAACCTTTATTTAATATCTTTTTAACACGTAGTTACCAATTTCAAAGTTTTGACTTCTTTCTATGTAATAAATAAATAAAAATTAAATCTTGTTATATTAAATTTTATAAGAGAATAACGTATATACTTTAAGGTACTCTTAGGTACTTTCAGGTATTTATATATGAATAAACGATTTATTTATTTATTTAACTGGCTCTAGTGATAAAGAGATACATTTCTTTCTTAAGCAGTCCTACCAACGTGACCAAAGCTTATTTGAACTTCGTGCGACCTTTATTTTAATGTGGCCTGTTCAAATTTTAAACATAAATGAAACAATGCAAGCGATTTATTTTTGTTTTATTATTGCATTGTATTATTTAATATAAATATTTTTCATTAACATTTTGATCACTTTAGTGTTTTTACATATATTCTTTCCGATGCATTATTTTTTATCTAATCTTTTTTAAAACTACTTTTAATTAAAATTTTATATTGTTTACTATATAAGTCTTATTCTTAAGGTCTCTATAATAGAAGTCTTTGAAATTATTATTCATGGAAAACATCTGTTTATCTTGTAGAAAATCCTTTTTATTTTACAAACTAAGATGTCGTGTTAGTTATAGGTTTTCTTGTAGCATTGATATATTTGGATTTCTTATAAGGTTTTAATAAAGTCAGTTAAGTAATATGCAGATTCCTTATAAGAAAGGGGTTTTAGATTAATCTGCTTGTATTACTCCAAGAGGTCGTATCTAGTTTGAAGTTACTCCGAGGCAGTTAATTGCACAAGTAAAGACTTGGGGTCTAAGGCCTTCCTCTTCCAGCTCCGTATTTCAAACTTCCCTTTAGAAGGTATTAAAGAAAAACAGTGGGAGGACCTTAAAAGCAATTTATTTGGCTTGTTTAATTGGTTAAAGTGTGTCGAGTCCCCAGGTCCCGGACACGTCTGGCAAATAACTAAGCCTTCCTACCAAATATAAAGGTCCCAGAGTTTTGTTAATAAAATATACGAGCTCGCAAGTATTACTTGGTTCGTTATCTTCAACGCACCTTTTTATAATTTAAAAGCATTTGCTTCTTCCAACTCTTAAATCATTGTAAACTTGTTTCTTAGTTAAGTTTTAGAAATCCATTAAAACTGGTTGGAATTTTAATTCCTTCCAACCCCTTCTCTTATTGTTAATTTATCTAAGAAAATACAATGAATAAATTTCCACAAGTAATCAAATACAACATTGTTTTCTTTCGAAGATGTATAACTTTTAATTTACTAAAACACACTTGAGTGAGAAAACATTTTTCTATACTATTGAAATTTAATTTGTCTATATTTTTTAATTTATTAAATTTAATTTGTCCAAAACAATGTTATTGTTTCTAGCAACTAATAGTTTTAAAATCAAGATTAGCAAGTAGAAGTGATAATCTGTAATATCTGTGATAACCGTGCTTCGGTATGGCAAGTTAAATTAAACAAGTTGCCAAAATTGGATCTAATTTCTTTCTTCTTTAACTTCTTTACATCAAGGCTGTGCTAATCGCACCTGTTTTGTATTCCCCAAATTGCTTTGTGACTATTTGAAGGATTGTAATTTATTTCACGTGCTCAGCGACGATGTCTTGGTGTGTAGAAATGATGAGTCTGTCTACTTCATTAAATAAATCTAACGACGCTAAACGCATTTTGCGAATGGCAGTATGGTGTATACCACATTTGGTGCGATTCCAATACAAATTGTGGCCGTATTTTGGGAATAAACTTTAATATCTGCGTAATAAAGAAAAGCTGTGTAACGTCATTTTACGAATAAAAACGAAATAAGTTAACGAACTTGATGATCCGAGGTCAACTTAAAAACTACCTACCTGTCGAAATCGAAAAAATCAATTTATTGTCGAAATGTTTTCTTTTCTTATTGGCATTGCTCTCTAAAATTTTAAACAAACGAAAATGGGTCGATAAATGTTGTGGCCACTAATGATTTTTATTTATCTCAAAATCCTTCTCTTTAGAAATGAAATTTGTTATCCATTTCTTTTGTTAAACTTATTTTAAATCCGAAATAGCGGCCATTTATGGCACCATGTTGAATTTTCGTTCTTTGTACGTTTAATCTATACTTACAATTAACTTATATTTTATCATAATTTAGCGATTCCTATTTCGGAGACAATGATGAGTCTAGACATACGACATAATACAATGAAGATTAAACTCTGACAAGTTAGGTTTTAAGAAATCCGTTTATGAGTGCTTCTAATCTCCTTATGTTGTTAGAGGTACTCAATAATTCTAATACGATATCCATTTTTTTATTTAACCCATTTATTTTATCTACTGAACAAGTTATTATGTTTGCATCATTAGTATAAATGCTTCTTTTTTCTTATATCACAATTCATATGTTTCAAAATATTTTCTATTTTTTATATTCTGATATATTCTGATCTAGAAAAATAATTATTTCTTTTTAAATACAATCATATATTATAAAAAATACATAATCTCTGTGGGTGTTAAATAATACAAATTTTCAACTAATCGCGGCTTCTATTTGAGCGTTGATTTTCTCTCTTATTTGCATACAAAGACTATTTTGTATTCGTTTCTTATTATTTATGCCTGCAGCAATTATTAGTAAGAATTATAATTCATTCTTTGTGACTTTTTTTTAATGAAACATTTGGTTTGACAAAATAAAAAATGAATAATTTAAAAGGTTAAAATAAAAAAGCGTGAATTTGTATAAAATATTTTTTGATGATTTATTTTAAATTATTTATATTTTTATCTATTCTTCCGATATTTCAACATAATATTTTACTGATTAGCGAACATATATTATTTAAAACTTAACAAATTAGGTCTTTATTTAATAAACTTAAATCTACTACTTAAATAAATTTATATTAAACACTATACAACTGTATTAAACTAGTGCTATAAAACTATATTAATATAATACTTCTCCAAAACTATTTTAAACTACATCTCTAAAACTATAGTAAACTACTGCTATAAAACTGTATTAAACAACAACTCTAAAAATAAACTACAACTCTAAAACTATAGTAAACTACTGCTATAAAACTTTATTAAACAACAACTCTAAAACCTATAGTAAACTACTGCTATAAACTGTATTAAACAACAACTCTAAAAATAAACTACAACTCTAAAACTATAGTAAACTACTGCTATAAAACTTTATTAAACAACAACTCTAAAACTATAGTAAACTACTGCTATAAAACTGTATTAAACTACAACTCTAAAACTATAGTAAACTACTGCTATAAAACTTTATTAAACAACAACTCTAAAACCTATAGTAAACTACTGCTATAAACTGTATTAAACTACAACTCTAAAAACTATAGTAACTACTGCTATAAACTTTATTAAACAACAACTCTAAAACTATAGTAAACTACTGCTATAAAACTGTATTAAACTACAACTCTAAAACTATAGTAAACTACTGCTATAAAACTTTATTAAACAACAACTCTAAAACTATAGTAAACTACTGCTATAAAACTGTATTAAACTACAACTCTAAAACTATAGTAAACTACTGCTATAAAACTTTATTAAACAACAACTCTAAAACACTACTGCTATAAAACTATTAAACTACAACTCTAAAACTATAGTAAACTACTGCTATAAAACTTTATTAAACAACAACTCTAAAACTATAGTAAACTACTGCTATAAAACTGTATTAAACTACAACTCTAAAACTATAGTAAACTACTGCTATAAAACCTGTATTAAACTACACTCTAAAACTATAGTAAACTACTGCTATAAAAATTAACTGCTAAACTATAGTAAACTACTATAGTTAATAGGTATTAAACTACAACTCTAAAACTATAGTAAACTACTGCTATATAAACTTTATTAAACAACAACTCTAAAACTATAGTAAACTACTCAAAATAACGATCATCATTAATAGTCATGAACACTCAACAGCACAAAATTTAGAGTGGAAAAGTCTATAATGACAATAAATCATAATCATGTGTAGTCAAAATAACGATCATCATTGCACAATAGTCAATGAACACTCAACAGCACAAAATTTAGAGTGGAAAAGGTCTATACATGTTTGACAATATGAAATTCAGTGTAATGCAGCCATGTGGTGAGTCAAGATAACGATTGTCATTGTACAATAGTCAATTACAGTCAACAGCTCATCATTTAGTGTAGAAAAGTTAATAATGTTTGACAATATGAATTCAGGTGTAATGCAGCCATGTGTAGTCAAGATAACGATTGTCATTGTACAATAGTCAATTACAGCTCAACAGCACATCATTTAGTGTGTAGAAAAAGTCTATAATGTTTGACAATATGAATTCAGTGTAATGCAGCCATGTGTAGTCAAGATAACGATTGTCATTGTACAATAGTCAATTACAGTCAACAGCTCATCATTTAGTGTAGAAAAGTTAATAATGTTTGACAATATGAATTCAGTGTAATGCAGCCATGTGTAGTCAAGATAACGATTGTCATTGTACAATAGTCAATTACAGTCAACAGCACATCATTTAGTGTAGAAAAGTTAATAATGTTTGACAATATGACGAAAAGGTTTGTACCACTATCAATTTTCTTTAGATAGTTACAGACAGACATTTACTGTCAATTTTATTTCTGTAATTCTGTCAATATGCATTCATCAATGCATAATCTTTTTTTCTATTTTTTTCAGCGTTTATCTTTTTTACGTGTATGATGATGTTTTACAGATTACTTTGTGTTGTATATGTTAAAATTCATATTTATATGAATTTATAGGAATATATATTTATGTATCTATATGAAGATATAGGATTTTAAGTGTCATTAATCTGATATAAAGTTAGAATACATATTTTAGTTTTTAATGCGTCTAAACCTTTCTAAAAGACTTAAATTTATTATGTCTGCTTAATGAAACAACGACTAGAAAAAATAGAATCGACAATTGGGTGAAGAAAAAACAACTTTTTTTGATAATATGCATGGATTGGCCTGTTCTTATCCCCGGGAGAATATTGCTCTTTATTCCCCGGGATCAGGGGTGAGGGAGAAAAAGTATCCCCTCAAGGGAAACATAATACTCTGCCTCACTGAGTATTTATTTTCTTTTTTTCCTCCTAATCCATAATGGAACCAAGAGATTTGTCTAGATGACGTAAACTGCAGAGGGCGTTAGTAGATAATTTTTTCTAACGTTCCGCCCCCCGTTAAATTGCCTATAAATTCGTTTATCCGTGAAATTGTATAGGTTTGTGTAATCGTAAATATGGAAGCATTTTATATTTATTGCGTAGAAATACATTTAGATATTAGAGGCTAGTTTTACTCTTTGTTGTTTTTATTTATATTTAGTTTTATTATTTAGAAATGTCTAGGAAACGGATATATTAGAGTTTTCCTAACATATTGTTTATCTTATGCTATTCCTACTATACTATCCTTTGTATTCCGTTTTGATTCCGGACTCCGTGACGCCGCACCGCACAAATAGACGAATAAACAAATATTTATCTCTAAGTTGCTTTGTAGATTTTACACAAATGAAATGTTTACGCTTACCATTTTCTTTTCAATTGTTATTAATTTTCTTGGATATTGTTTTATTTCTAGTTTTCCTAGTTCGTTTGTGTTTGTTGTTACACTTTTGCTTTCATATCTACTACATAACAGGAGAGCTATAGAAAAGCATAATTTGACAATGTTACTAAAATATTATTACGGAAAAACGTGTGGTAAGAGCTACCTTTTACCAAGGTCTTATTTGAACTGATTTGGCTTAACATTTAGTTTGCCCTTACTATGGTCTTATTTAGGCCCTTACTATGGTCTATTTAGTTTGCCCTTTACTATCGTCTTATTTAGTTTGCCCTTTACTATGGTCCTCAGTTTAGTTTGCCCTTTACTATGGTCTTATTTAGTTTGCCCTTTACTATGGTCTTATTTAGTTTGCCCTTTACTATGTCTTATTAGTTTGCCTTTTACTATGGTCTTATTTAGTTTGGCCCTTTACTATTTGGTGGTCTTATTTAGTTTGCCCTTTACTATGGTCTTATTTAGTTTGCCCTTTACTGTGGTCTTATTTAGTTTGCCCTTTACTATGGTCTTATTTAGTTTGCCCTTTACTATGGTCTTATTTAGTTTGCCCTTTACTGTGGTCTTATTTGTTCTGCCCTTTACTATGGTCTTTTTAATCTGCTCTTTATTAAGATCTTATTTAGCCTGCCTTTTATCAAGGTCTTATTTGGCCTGCCTTAAGACACATAATATACGAACTTGGAAGAAGGTAGTTTTAAAGAAAAATACGCATTATAAAACACAAATAAAAATTTAGAATTGAGTATTAAGGTTTTCTCCTAGTAGCAGTACATCCTTCAGTGTCATTTTCTTTTTTTTCTCCATGCATTATTATTTTCTATTTTTTTTCTATACTTATTGTCATCTCTTTATTTGTTGTTGATAAAATTCTTTCAGTGTCAGTTTCGCCTACTCTAAGAATAAGGTATTATTCAGCATACTCTTTACCAAGGTCCTTGTTCCTGTCTTTTAATAAGGTATTATTTATTCAACCCTTTATACAAATGTCCTATTTGCCTGCTTTTGGTTTAGGTTATTTAGCCAATCCCTCTACTTCCTATTTTGGCTTACTCTTTAGTAAGGTATTTTTATCCAACTTTTTACTAAAGGTCCTATTTGGCCTGCTTTTAATAAGGTATTATTTTCACCTTATACAAGCCTGCTTTTGGTTTAGGTATTATTTAAGCCATCCCTCTACTAAGGTCCTATTTGGCTTACTCTTTAGTAAGGTATTATTTATCCAACTTTTTACTAAGGTCCTATTTGGCCTGCTTTATAAGGTATTATTTAATTCACCCTTTATACCAAATGTCCTATTTGGCCTGCTTTTAATTTAGGTTATTATTTTAGCCCATCCCTCTACTAAAGTCCTATTTGGCTTACTCTTTAGTAAGGTTATTATTTATCAACTTTTTACTAAGGTCCTATTTGGCCTGCTTTTTATATAAGTATTATTTATTCAACCCTTTAATACAAATGTCCTATTTGGCTGCTTTTTGGTTTAGGTATTAATTTAGCCATCCTCTACTAAGGTCCTATTTGCTTACTCTTTAGTAAGGTATTATTTATCCAACTTTTTACTAAGGTCCTATTTGGCCTGCTTTTAATAAGGTATTATTTTATTCAACCCTTTATAACAAATGTCCTATTTGGCCTGCTTTTGTTTAGGTATTATTTAGCCATCCCTCTACTAAGGTCCTATTTGGCTTACTCTTTAGTAAGGTATTATTTATCCAACTTTTTACTAAGGTCCTATTTGGCCTGCTTTTTCATAAGGTATTATTTATTCAACCTTTATACAAATGTCCTATTTGGCCTGCTTTGGTTTAGGTATTATTTAGCCATCCCTCTACTAAGGTCCTATTTGGCTTACTTTTAATAAGGTATTATTTATCCAACTTTTTACTAAGGGCCTATTTGGGCCTGCTTTTTTTAATAAGGTATTATTTATTCAACCCTTTATAACAAATGTCCTATTTGGCCTGCTTTTGGTTTAGGTATTATTAGCCATCCCTCTACTAAAGTCCTATTTGCTTACTCTTTAGTAAGGTATTATTTATCCAACTTTTTACTAAGGTCCTATTTGGCCTGCTTTTAATAAGGTATTATTTATTCAACCCTTTATACAAATGTCCTATTTGGCCTGCTTTTGGTTTAGGTATTATTAGCCATCCCTCTACTAAGGTCCTATTTTGGCTTACTCTTTAGTAAGGTATTATTTATCCAACTTTTTACTAAGGTCCTATTTGGCCTGCTTTTTTAATAAGGTATTATTTATTCAACCCTTTATACAAATGTCCTATTTGGCCTGCTTTGGTTTAGGTATTATTTAGCCATCCCTCTACTAAGGTCCTATTTGCTTACTCTTAGTAAGGTATTATTTTCCAACTTTTTACTAAGGTCCTATTTGGCCTGCTTTTTAATAAGGTATTATTTATTCAACCCTTTATACAAATGTCCTATTTGGCCTGCTTTTGGTTTAGGTATTATTTAGCCATCCCTCTACTAAAGTCCTATTTGGCTTACTCTTTAGTAAGGTATTATTTATCCAACTTTTTACTAAGGTCCTATTTGGCCTGCTTTTTAATAAGGTATTATTTATTCAACCCTTTATACAAATGTCGTCTTTGGCCTGCTTTGGTTTAGGTATTATTTAGCCATCCCTCTACTAAGGTCCTATTTGGCTTACTCTTTAGTAAGGTATTATTTATCCAACTTTTTACTAAGGTCCTATTTGGCCTGCTTTTTAATAAGGTATTATTTATTCAACCCTTTATACAAATGTCCTATTTGGCCTGCTTTTGGTTTAGGTATTATTTAGCCATCCCTCTTAAGTCCTATTTGGCTTACTCTTAGTAAGGTATTATTTATCCAACTTTTTACTAAGGTCCCTATTTGGCCTGCTTTTTCATAAGGTATTATTTATTCAACCCTTTATACAAATGTCCTATTTGGCCTGCTTTTGGTTTAGGTATTATTTAGCCATCCCTCTACTAAGGTCCTATTTGGCTTACTCTTTAGTAAGGTATTATTTATCCAACTTTTACTAAGTCCTATTTGGCCTGCTTTTTCAATAAGGTATTATTTATCCAACCCTTTATACAAATGTCCTATTTGGCCTGCCTTTTGGTTTAGGTATTATTTAGCCATCCCTCTACTAAGTCCTATTTGGCTTACTCTTTTGTAAGGTATTATTTATCCAACTTTTTACTAAGGTCCTATTTGGCCTGCTTTTTAATAAGGTATTATTTATTCAACCCTTTATCAAATGTCCTATTTGGCCTGCTTTTGGTTTAGGTATTATTTAGCCATCCCTCTACTAAGTCCTTTGGCTTACTCTTTAGTAAGGTATTATTTATACCAACTTTTACTAAGGTCCTATTTGGCCTGCTTTTTTATAAGGTGTTATTTATTCAACCCTTTATACAAATGTCCTATTTGGCCTGCTTTTGGTTTTAGGTATTATTTAGCCATCCCTCTACTAAGGTCCTATTTGGCTTACTCTTTAGTAAGGTATTATTTATCCAACTTTTTACTAAGGTCTATTTGGCCTGCTTTTTAATAAGGTATATTTATTCAACCCTTTATACAAATGTCCTATTTGGCCTGCTTTTGGTTTAGGTATTATTTAGCCATCCCTCTACTAAAGTCCTATTTGGCTTACTCTTTAGTAAGGTATTATTTATCCACTTTTTACTAAGGTCCTATTTGGCCTGCTTTTTAATAAGGTATTATTTATTCAACCCTTTATACAAATGTCCTATTTGGCCTGCTTTTGGTTTAGGTATTATTTAGCCATCCCTCTACTAAGGTCCTATTTGGCTTACTCTTTAGTAAGGTATTATTTATCCAACTTTTACTAAGGTCCTATTTGGCCTGCTTTTTAATAAGGATTATTTATTCAAACCTTTATACAAATGTCCTATTTGGCCTGCTTTTGGTTTAGGTATTATTTAGCCATCCCTCTACTAAGGTCCTATTTGGCTTACTCTTTAGTAAGGTATTATTTATCCAACTTTTTACTAAGGTCCTATTTGGCCTGCTTTTTAATAAGGTATTATTTATTCAACCCTTTATACAAATGTCCTATTTGGCCTGCTTTTGGTTTAGTATTATTTAGCCATCCCTCTACTAAAGTCCTATTTGGCTTACTCTTTAGTAGGTATTATTTATCCAACTTTACTAAGGTCCTATTGGCCTGCTTTTTAATAAGGTATTATTTTTCAACCCTTTATACAAATGTCCTATTTGGCCTGCTTTTGGTTTAGGTATTATTAGCCATCCTCTACTAAGGTCCTATTTGGCTTACTCTTTAGTAAGGTATTAGTTATCCAACTTTTACTAAGGTCCTATTTGGCCTGCTTTTTAATAAGGTATTATTTATTCAACCCTTTTATACAAATGTCCTATTTGGCCTGCTTTTGGTTTAGGTATTATTTAGCCATCCCTCTACTAAGGTCCTTTTGGCTTACTCTTTAGTAAGGTATTATTTATCCAACTTTTTACTAAGGTCCTATTTGGCCTGCTTTTTAATAAGGTATTATTTATTCAACCCTTTATACAAAGTCCTATTTGGCCTGCTTTTGGTTTAGGTATTATTTAGCCATCCCTCTACTAAGGTCCTATTTGGCTTACTCTTTAGTAAAAGGTATTATTTATCCAACTTTTACTAAGGTCCTATTTGGCCTGCTTTTTAATAAGGTATTATTTATTCAACCCTTTATACAAAGGTCCTATTTGGCCTGCTTTTTGGTTTAGGTATTATTTAGCCATCCCTCTACTAAGGTCCTATTTGGCTTACTCTTTAGTAAGGTATTATTTATCCAACTTTTTACTAAGGTCCTATTTGGCCTGCTTTTTCATAAGGTATTATTTATTCAACCCTTTATACAAAGGTCCTATTTGGCCTGCTTTTGGTTTAGGTATTATTTAGCCATCCCTCTACTAGGTCCTATTGGCTTACTCTTTAGTAAGGTATTATTTATCCAACTTTTTACTAAGGTCCTATTTGGCCTGCTTTTTAATAAGGTATTATTTATTCAACCTTTATACAAAGGTCCTATTTGGCCTGCTTTGGGTTTAGGGGCCATCCTCTACTGTCCTATTTGGCTTACTCTTTAGTAAGGTATTTATCCAACTTTTTACTAAGGTCCTATTTGGCCTGCTTTATAAGGCAAATGTCCTATTTGGCCTGCTTTTGGTTTAGGTATTATTTAGCCATACTAGGTCCTATTGGCTTACTCTTTAGTAAGTATTATTTATCCAACTTTTACTAAGGTCCTATTTGGCCTGCTTTTTTCATAAGGTATTATTTATTCAACCCTTTATACAAATGTCCTATTTGGCCTGCTTTTGGTTTAGGTATTATTTAGCCATCCCTCTACTAAGTCCTTTGGGTAAGGTATTATTTATCCAACTTTTTACTAAGGTCCTATTTGGCCTGCTTTTTAATAAGGTATTATTTATTCAACCCTTTATACAAATGTCTATTTGGCCTGCTTTTGGTTTAGGTATTATTTTAGCCATCCCTCTACTAAAGGTCCTATTTGGCTTACTCTTAGTAAGGTATTATTTATCCAACTTTTTACTAAGGTCCTATTTGGCCTGCTTTTTAAGGGTCCTATTTAGGTATTATTTAGCCATCCTCTACTAAGGTTATTTGGCTACTCTTTAGTAAGGTATTATTTATCCAACTTTTTACTAAGGTCCTATTTGGCCTGCTTTTTAATAGGTATTATTTATTCAACCTTTATACAAATGTCCTATTGGCCTGCTTTTGGTTTAGGTATTATTTACATCCCTCTACTAAGTCCTATTTGGCTTACTCTTTAGTAAGGTATTATTTATCCAACTTTTTACTAAGGTCCTATTTGGCTCTTTTTAATAAGGTATTATTATTCAACCCTTTTATAATGTCCTATTGGCCTGCTTTTGGTTTAGGTATTATTTAGCATCCCTCTACTAATCCTATAAGTAAGGTATTATTTATCAACTTTTTACTAGGTCCTATTTGGCCTGCTTTTTTAATAAGGTATTATTTATTCAACCCTTTATACAAAGTCCTATTTGGCCTGCTTTTGTTTAGGTATTATTTTAGCCATCCCTCTACTAAAGTCCTATTTGGCTTACTCTTTAGTAAGGTATTATTTATCTAACTTTTTACTAAGGTCCTATTTGGCCTGCTTTTTCATAAGGTATTATTTATTCAACCCTTTTACATGCCTACTGCCTTTGGTTTAGGTATTATTTAGCCTCCCTCTACTAAATTTGGCTTACTCCTTTAGTAAGGTATTATTTTATTACCCTACTGCTTTTTTAAGGGTGTGGCTGCTTTGTATTATTTAGCCATCCTCTACTAAGGTCCTATTTGGCTTACTCATTTATCCACTTTTACTAAGTCCTATTTGGCCTGCTTTTTAATAAGGTTATTTATCAACCCTTTATACAAATGTCCTATTTGGCCTGCTTTTGGTTTAGTATTATTTAGCCATCCCTCTACTAAAGTCCTATTTGGTACTCTTTAGTAAGGTATTATTTATCAACTTTTACTAAGGTCCTATTTGGCCTGCTTTTTAATAAGGTATTATTTATCCAACTTTTACTAGGTCCTATTTGGCTTACTCTTTAGTAAGGTATTATTTATCCAACTTTTTACTAAGGTCCTGGCCTGCTTTTTAATAAGGTATTATTTATTCAACCCTTTATACAAATGTCCTATTTGGCCTGCTTTTGGTTAGGTATTATTTAGCCATCCCTCTACTAAGGTCCTATTTGGCTTACTCTTAGTAAGGTATTATTATCCAACTTTTTACTAAGGTCCTATTTGCCTGCTTTTTCATAAGGTATTTTTATTCAACCCTTTATACAAATGTCCTATTTGGCCTGCTTTTGGTTTAGGTATTATTTAGCCATCCCTTACTAAGTCCTATTTGTAGTAAGGTATATTTATCCAACTTTTTACTAAGGTCCTATTTGGCCTGCTTTTAATAAGGTATTATTATTCAACCCTTTATACAAATGTCCTATTTGGCCTGCTTTTGGTTTAGGTATTATTTAGCCATCCCCTACTAAAGTCCTATTTGGCTTACTCTTAGTAAGGTTTATTTATCCAACTTTTTACTAAGGTCCTATTTGGGCCTGCTTTTTAATAAGGTATTCATTTATCCAACTTTTTACTAAGGTCCTATTTGGCTACTTCTTTAGTAGGTATTATTTATCCAACTTTTTACTAAGGTCCTATTGGCCTGCTTTTTAATAGGTATTCAACCCTTTTTCAAATGTCCTATTTGGCCTGTTTTGGTTAGGATTATTTAGCCATCCTCTACTAAGGTCCTATTGGCTTACTCTTTAGTAAGTTATTATTTATCCAACTTTTTACTAAGGTCCTATTTGGCCTGCCTTTTAATAAGGTATTATTTATTCAACCCTTTATACAAATGTCCTATTTGGCCTGCTTTTTCATAAGGTATTATTTATTCAACCCTTTACAAAGGTCCTACTTATTCTTCTCTTTACTAAGGTATTAATAAGCTAACCTTTTACTTATGTCTTATTTGGCCTGTTCTTTACTAAGGCCTCATTTGTTGCCCAGGTCTTTTTTGGCCTGCATTTTAGCTAGATCTTATTAGGCCTATCGTTTATCAACGTCTAATATGATCTGCCCTTTACCTTTAATATTACAAATTCTGCTCTTAAAGACCTATCCAGATATAAATCTTTTACATGACTGGAGACGGAAACTGGATCGGTCACAGAGTTGAAACTTAAGTACAATTTAGCCCTCATACCTTAAAAAATACTTTATTTCTACACAAATGTAGTAAAATATGGTTTTATATATATAATATATATATATATATATATATATATATATATATATATATATATATATATATCAGTATTATTTTTAAATTGTAAAGTGTTCATTATGATTATTATTAAAAGTATTAAACTTATGAAACATTATAAACAAATCCATGAATGATTAGGTTAAATGTTATACGCATTGCTGCTTTTTACAAAATGACCTTTTATCTGAGTGCTGGAGTGAAAATTCAGAGAGGTATTTATGTGTGTAACGAGATATTAATACCGCCTTGGCATTTAATTATAGCGCAGTGGCATTAAACACATCCGTAACTGCCTGGCTGTATTGACTTTATAAACATGATGTATTATCATACTAAAATATTCTGTCTGTGAGTGTTTAAGGTACTATAGGCTTTTTATGATTTTTTTTACGACAAAGAATCATTATATTTATTTAACTTGATTGGCATCTTCTTAATCGTTTTCTATTCTTTGAAACTGTGCTAAGTACCCTTCTTTATCGAATTTTCATCTTGAAAATTACGCTTATTTATATATATATATATATATATTATATATATATATATATATATATATATTATATATATATATATATTATAAATACGCTTTTATATTTCCCAAATTGATGTGTCACTATTTATCGACTTAAAATTTTGTACTCATGCTCAGCAATGCTGATGAGTCCAAATTTGTATCTCTTTACAACTTAACCCACCTTGTATCTCAGTCCAGGAAAATTAAGGAATTCTTAATTCGAACTTTTATATATACTTGTCGGAAACAACGTTTCTGCAACTAAAACTTGTGAACAAGTCGTTTTAATTCTAGAAATAGTGAATTTAACGATCCATAGCCAGGTTTTCACTTCAAATTTCTTGTTTTCCGACAGAGTGTTACACTTGAGTTCAAATAGCCTAGCTTTATCCCTTCATGGAAAAGTCATTTCCTTATTTTTTTAAGTTTCGTTTTAATTGAACTTCAAAGGAGGTTTTATAAAGTTTGCGAAGAGTTGAAGGTACATTAACGAATGGAGTTTTATTTTTGTTCATTTATTGCTTTAAATATTTAGGAGGCTTTGGTTTAACAATTTTAGCAGGTTTTCACAAACACACACACCATATTATACATATATATATATATATATATATATATATATATATATATATAATATATATATAATATATATATATATATATATATATATATATATATAATATATATATATAATATAAAGACTTAATATTAGTCTTCAGCGGATTACTCTTGAAGGCTTTCCTAAACTCATGACAAAATTGCATGCCATGTCATAAAAAAATAATAACACAGCAAAAAAATAACCAATACCCAAGATAAACATAAACCTTTTGAACTGGTCGAAGGCCCCTGTTTTTTTTACTGTTTTCTGAGTGTAACAAAAATTAAATTGTGGCATGAACACGCTCATAGTAATTAGATTTTTAATTTATACGTCGTCTGTAAAAGGGGAAGGGAGAGGTCACAGTGCAATGATATAGCGTATGGAATAAAATTGATTTGATGAGTTTTTTAAAATGTAGATGTGAGATATTATAAACACAAAAGGTAATAAACCATAAACAAGTAAATCAAAGATAAGATTATTAGATGGACAATCAGAGGTCAATTCGAAAAATAATTGCCATGTCTCTACAATAATCAACATTGTGTGCCTAGGTTTTTTTTATTTTACTTACAGGCAAAACACTCTAAGTGATGTCGACGGACGAAATATTTCTTTTTTTGACATTGGCCTTTATTAGCTATACAGCCATTTTATCGGACGAAATATACAATTACGTTTGATGAAATACATATATTATGTACTATTTTTAGAAAGAGTATTAGCAAATTTTTAATATAATATTAAGTTTTTCTTGTACATCAAAAGCGTTCTACATTAAATGACTGCTAACTAATCATAACTCACTTCTTAAAACTGTTTAGTATCTACTTTAGGCGTTTTGTTTAAATTTATTCATTTATGAAGGTAAATTTTTAGAAGTCTGTTCATAGAAACATACAAACACTTAGCGTTTAAGAATGAGACTGACGTGATTTATAGGATTATGTGAAGTAAATAAAAAAATAACTTTATACATAAGCGTGATTGTGAAAGATTTTAACAATTATTATAATGAGAGGGTTAACAATAAGCGTTTCCTTAATATGATGGATACCTCCTGAAAACTCGTGTAAGCTGACCAATTACAGGGACATGCGCAGAGCAACACTGCCTTCTATAGTAATAGCTTACCAAGTCTTTTTAAGTGGCGGGTGTCTAATAACAGGGCTTTTGGTGAAACAAGTATTTTATTAAACTTGCTTACTTTTAAAGTTATAAAAATTTGAAATTTTGGGTTTCTTTTACAATAATGACTGGATTAACTTTGGTAATACTTAACACTCGAACTTATATTCACATTATAGACGTCTTGTTAATTTCTTTTTCATTTCTTTTATAGCTATTTAACTCCAGACGGTATATAATGGGAAATTTCATGATTAATTTTTAGAGATTAATGAATCTGTAGAAAAAGAAATAATTAAAAAAGTAAAAGGAGAAGTAAACAAAAATTAGTATAGTCCCAAGAGAGTAAAAAGTAACTCCTTCTTCCTTGAGACAAAAAAGTGTTTCTGTAATTAGCGTTAGAGACCCAAATTTTATAAGAGGGACATTTTCCCATTTTTTGAGTGGTTTTATCTACCAATAAATAAGGTACCTCTCGCATTAATTTATAAGAGGGATAACAAAATTTCTTCTACCTCTTTTGTGGGTTGTCACCCACAAAATTTATAAGGGAGAAACCCACCAAAAACAGTTTTTAAACAAAATACAAGACATTTGATATTAAGAGTAAAAAATAATTTAATAACGTCTGGAAATAAAATCTTGCTTGCACCTCGGAAGTTAAATGCAAGTTTTTCCTCACGTTAAATACATTGGTTTTATCGTCTTTCGCCTTTACCAGATACAACAGAAATTATACGCCATCTAAAATAATCTAAAGGATCGCTATTCTCAAGGAAAACGAGAAATTGTAAACGGAAAAACCTCACAGTGTTTTTTAATCCTCCTGACTTACCAGCATTAGACCACAAATGCGCCTATTATTTTTTCCAAAACTTTAAATTTTTTGTTGTCTATTATATAAACTTTATATTGTTTTTACTCCTATTTTAATTAAGTTTAATGTTTGTTTACTAAGAAAGATAACTTGGAAAATTAGTAGCCACATTTTTTTTTTAATTTCCTTCATTCCCGCTAAAACCTGCGCAGTCCTGCCAACTTATATCTAAACTTTCCCTCGTATTAATTTTTATTTGCATGTCTAATAAAATTGTATTTTCTTTTGTTGTAGGAGCTAACGGTTTAAGACGAAGGGGGAGGCAGACATACACAAGGTATCAAACGCTAGAACTTGAGAAAGAATTCCACACCAACCACTACCTAACCAGGCGGCGAAGGATAGAAATGGCACACGCTCTCTGTCTAACAGAGAGACAGATCAAAATATGGTTTCAAAATAGACGAATGAAACTTAAAAAAGAAATTCAAGCAATAAAGGAGCTCAACGAACAAGAAAAGGTAGCGCAGGCACAGAAAGCTGCTGCCGCAGCGGCTGTTATTGCCGCTCAGCAAGACCATTAAACTTTAAAATTTTCCTCTTTATAAACTTTTTGTAAATTTTTCTTTCATCTCTCTCTTCTTCGTTCGTACATTTTGTAAATTATGTAATTTGTATAGATATTTGTAATGGTTATTATTATTTTTATTTAGTTAATTTAATTACTTTTTTTATAGTTTTTTTGTTTCGTTGACTTTTTGTTTAGTTAAATTATTTTTTTTATTTTGACTTCTTTATGTAAGAAAAAAGTAAAGAAGGTATAAATAATTTATTTATCGAGAAAGAAGTGGACTTTTTAAGGTTATTTATTTAAATTAAAAAAATAATAAAATGAAATTATTACAATTATAAAATGAACAATATGAAGTCTATTAATTTTTTTCTCGATTTTGTGATGTTATATGTTATGTATTTTTTGTCATTTTTTAATAGTTTTTTTTAAATGATTAATTGTAAAAGAAAATTTTGGAAAACAATATGTATACTAAATTAATTGTGGAGTGTTCGATGTGATGTTATTAAAATTTTTGGGTTTTTCTATTAGCTATGAATTTTTGTGCAGTGTATCAATGTAAGAAAAGTCAATAATAATAATTAAAATAAAATAATTTTAAAAGATTGTAAATTCAGATTAAGTTAGTGCTCTGAAGTGGTCTTGGAAAGATAAATGTTTTAGTGAGTGAAGTGATTGCACATGTAAATGAAAATATATATTTGGAAGAAAAATGCATTAAGAGCGAAATGCAGTAATGAAGTTTGCATAGTGCGTCCGCTGATTATAGGCATTATTGAAAAAAAAATAATCTGTGATACTGTTCAGGTCCTCATAGAAAACCCATGCCATTCAGGTACTAATTTTACTCATAAACGTACTTTTTTAAATTTTTAGATAGATTTTTTTTTTAAAAATGCAAAAAGCATGTTAACCCTGTATACTGATGTATATTATTTATGTTAAATGAAAAGAAAAGAATGAAATTATATTTTTTAAAAATTGCATGATTTTTTTATTTATTTTTTTTAATCCTTAACGATTATATTTTATCGTCATTTTATATTATATTTATTCATTTAAGGTTACGAAATTATTATTTTCAATTTTATTTATAAATCATAAAAACGTACAGATGTTATCGGGCAGAATATATGGATGAGAGAAATTTCCAATCTATGAAATAAATTTTCCGTTCAGTTTTTTGTAGCCTTAAGTCGAAAATAAGCATGTTCAATTTATCTCATTATCGTCATTATTAATTTGCATTGACTTAATCAAATTCATGCTTGTTGCACGTTTAATGAGTAGTTTGTTGTATTTTTATAGTACCTTTTTATTTTTAATGGAGAGTAGCAAGTAAAGTTGGTAAATAGAAATGCTTCCAACATGTAAAGTTGGTAAATAAAAATGCTTCCAACATGTAAAGTTGGTAAATAAAAATGCTTCCAACATGTAAAGTGTAAATAGAAATGCTTAACATGTAAAGTTGGTAAATAGAAATGCTTCCAACATGTAAAGTTGGTAAATAGAAATGCTTCCAACAATGTAAATTTGGTAAATAGAAGTGCTTTTAACATGTAAAGTTGGTAAATAGAAATACTTCAACATGTAAAGTGGTAAATAGAAATGCTTCCTACATACTGTAGCTATTATACTTGGGCTAACCAATAATTAAAATCTATTTCTACTTATGCTTTTGCATTTGAACAATTTCAGTCTGTAATTTCTCATGCGAAAGAATCCAAATGGCATCAGAAATTTAAATGTTATGTATTGGTTTTATAACCGATAAAGACTAAGCTAATAAACTGATGAAGATACCTACTTTTTAATGGCTTCTTTTTTTTTATTTTTAAAAGTTTATTTCTGTTAAATAACTAAAACACATAAATTTTACCTTAAATATTAAATCAAAAATTAATCAACTTGTCAAATCCCCAATGTAGTCACAGCATCGTTTAGGAAATAAAGGCCTTATCATAAACCCTTTTCACTAGTCAGTACAGCCAACTTCAAGAGTTTAGTACAGCTGTCTATAAAGGAACCAGGCTACCCACCCGATAAGCTTAAAAATTATAACACATAAATACAAAGAAAAGTTAATTAATTATATACAAATAACGTGCACATATACTCATATAAATATCTAGTGAATAATACTAGCCGCACATGTGGTTGACACGATTTGTACACAAAAAACTTTATTAGAAACACTTTTCATTAAAGAAATAGATTATTTAAACAAATTTCTTTTACAAATTCGCTAATTGGATGGGTGCAGGAGTTAAAGTCATGATTGTGTCAGAAATCCGTTTCAGAGGTCCCTTGTCACAAAACCTTAGTTTCGCGAGACGTTATATATACATACATACGTACACACACACACACACACACACACACACACATATATATATATATATATATATATATATATATATATATTATATATATATATATATATATATATATATATATATATATATAATTTTTTAAGACAAGACTTTGTTATTAATTATCATTGGGTGGATATGTTATAAAGACTTAACATAAAAGGCTTTAAAATTAAACAAACATTTATGATCTATTCCTCTTAAATAAAAAGTATTGTCCAAGTAAGGATTTTCAATTTATTATTTTAAATAAAGCGCTAGTCAATTTTAAAAAAAAATATTTGGAATTAATATCAAACATATTTAAGAACAATATGACTTGGTTTTTATAATAGTTCTAAATTGTGGCTGAACTTTGCTTATTGTGCAACAATTATCAGGGTGCTCTTTTAGCTTATTTAATATAATGCAATTAGCGGAAGCTTCCTTGGAAGGGAAATAAGCAAATAGTGTGAGTATATTGTACTTCCTGAACTAACCAATTTTGATGTAATTTAAAACAAGAAGATGAATTTAATGGAAGGATAGCTGCAATACTTTAGGAACGCGCTCATTGTTTAATTCAACGCATTTTTATGCTTATTTTGACTCTTTTGTGTTGTTTCTAAATAATTTTAAGTATAAATTGCAAGAAGCTCAAGGACTCTAAGGTTTTAAGTATCAGCAATGCTAATTATGTTACTGCAAGGATAATTTAAGCTGTGAACCTTGCCAAGGCTTTGGCAGGGCCATTTGAGAATGATAATTATTTATTTTACCTTAAAGTAAGTATATTTGTATTTAGTCGTGTAAGTTAAAATAATTTTAGATATTAAAATGTATGACACTATATAATTGTGCGATTGACACCTAGGAAATGAAACGAGCAAAATGATATGCAACATGACAGCAGAGTTGTACATGATGTTGTTCATGTCGAGCCATTGAAATACTAAGCTACATGAAACCAGAGTTGTACATGGCATCATGTCAAGCCATGAATAATGATAAATATTGAATGATGGAACAGTACTCTGTTGTATCATAGCAATTTGCGTGCTATGGTAATGTTAATTCTTTTGGTAACTTGGAAAAGTTAAGTTATAGAATACCGTAGTACTGCTTAGTTTACTGAATTGCATCAAAATCTAAGAAATTTGATTTTAAATCACTATATTGCGGTAATTTTTATTAAGCTATTGTTTGACATACATCAGATTTTCGTTCAAAACTACAATAAATAAATATTTTTATCAAAATCTATATATATATATATATATATATATATATATATATATATATATATATATATATATATATATGCTAACAATAGCTTCGTAAAAAGATTAATTAATATGACATTGTGATATTGGTATCTAATTTCTGAGGATTCAATGCCGTTTTTAAGAATAGGTAATATTACGATATCCTATTACTTAATTTTTTAAGTTATCAAAGATAGTTAAAAAATTGCCTTATTTGAGTAATAATTACCAAAATAATAATTGAAATTAAATAACAAATTTAAACTCAACAATTTTTTTTAATAATTAAGAGGCTATTTTTTCATTGCACCGCGGAACGAAGAAGGGTTACATTTGATTTTTCTCCTGTGGGTATTTCCCCTCCCCCCTTGGGCCCCCCTTAAAAGAAACTCTGGTAAAACATATCAAGAAATAGATTGATTAGAAACAAATAGATTTGACTGAAACCATGGTTTACTCATCATGTCAATAAATATTCTACCGGCTTGCGGTCCACCGGACCAGAATTTTCTTGTTGAAACATACGTATCATAGGATTTCATTTAATTTCATAAAATACTTACATAATTAACAAAGGTCAAGTACTCACCTTTAAATACACTGGTTGATTACTAGCCTCACTTTCAACGGCACTGATGATGACCATTAACGGTTGAAAGCCGGCTCTGTTATATAAATATAAAAATGTGTGGAGAGACAAAACCTGTTCTTTTTTTATTCATTTCTACATAATTAAAGAGTTACTTGCTCGTTTTTGGATTATCTTGTAAAATGAAAGGTAGGAGAAAATGAGAATTAAGAAACGATCATTTGAATTTATATCCATTTTAGGATTTTTTTGAAAGGGTAGCAAAGAAAATTCCTCTATACTGGCTGCCAAAATTTAAATTAATCCGTAACATAATTTTAACCTTTATTAATGACTCATCAAATATTCATAAAACACAGAAAAAGATAAGATTGATTTTAAATTTGGTACGCTTTAAGTCATATATAAGGCATTAAATTTGTTTAGTTCCATCCCAACGACGTATACGTTTTTAACAAATCTTGAAAAATTTGTGATTTATTTAGTGTATAGTTGAAATTTGGCACAAATGTAACTCTTTATGTAGTTAAGACGCATACAACGTAAGCTTTCGCCAATAAAGAACTTAAAAAAAGAGTATACAAATTTTCTTTTGGATACGGATAGTATATCCACGGTTTTTTGTCGGATTGCTAGTGTTAAGCAACATCGGGCTTGGTCAGTACGTGGATATGAAACCGCTGGTTTAGTTGAACTTGCTGAAAATTTTAAGTGATACTACCTTTAGTCAAACCATACTGAAAATCAGTGGATTTGTCCTTCAAGTTCTATTTGGTAGCCATCTTGATTTTTTATGTTATTTTATTGTTTTCTAATGGCTTCCAATGAAGATTTAGTTCCACCCACAAACCTTTTTTTATAGACAGAACTGAGTCAGATAAAGGGTATCGTGGCCCTTTGAAGGTTAACTGTAGTTTTGACCTCAAGGGGTTTAGTATTTTCGAGCCTAAAAAAAACCAAGGTACTATTAGTTGGTTGTTCTGGGGTACAAGATGTTCAAATATTTTGTTACCCAAGGTCGTATAACTGTTAGAGATTGTTGAGTTATTTTTTTATTTTATTTTTTTAATATGACCAGTTTTATATTTATGGTTTGGGAACCCTTTGCGCTAATGTAGGTAGTTAACGTGACAAAAAAGTGCCCAAATGTTTACTTAAATCAAAACAAAATTGATTTGGTTTTATTTTCAACAAATTTCCTTTAGAAAATTAAAAATACTTGAAGTTTTTATCCATAATCTCGACTCTGAACACTTAATCTCATGAAAATTAGACGATTCCAGACTTCGATTCCCTTAAGCAATGTTGTAACATGTAGTTTCTGCAGTTTGTATAAAACTGCAATTTCAAATCCTTGTTATGTAAAATAAAGGATATAAATGACTATATTTTACTTAATTTTCACGCTTAGTTTTCTTAAAAATGAGAAATTGCTGTGATCGAAAATGGTCAAGTGGATAAGGGCACGATTTCCCATGATATTACAAGAATTTATATTTTTTTAAGAAAACACAATTACT
This sequence comes from Microvelia longipes, assembly GCA_018340805.1. Lineage (NCBI taxonomy): Eukaryota > Metazoa > Arthropoda > Insecta > Hemiptera > Veliidae > Microvelia > Microvelia longipes. The sequence continues at coordinate 61,504,069 of JACMZG010001911.1, forward strand.
GTGTCTAGACCATAGTATTTTACTTTCCATTTAATCCGCCATTTTGTTTAAAAAATTCAAATCATATATTTTGAAAATGGATAACCGTATTTTTTTTTATTAAAGCGCTGTCTATTCCCTAGTTATTAAAATATATTACTTTATATATTTCTCATAAATTAAATGTATAAAATGTACTACCTTATATTGTACTTAATATATATTGGAAAAGTTCTGTGACTGCAATAATAATCTGAAACTGAAAAATTAACTAAACTATCGAAACTTTTCCTCTGCATATTGGATTCGCTTCGCTCATCTATTCTACTTCGGGATTGTTTCATTCATCCTCGGAATATCCATTTCAGGCGTTTTTAAGACCTCCATAATGGTTTTATAAATTTGTGTGTGTCGTGTGTGTGTGCGAGGTTAATACCTAAGGGAGTGGCTGATGGAAAGAAAACGGATATTTTAATGTTTGAGGTATAAATTTGGTTATTTCCATATTCTGAGGATGCAAATTCCGAAGTAGAGTGGATGTGCCAAGCCATATCCTGATATGGTGATGAAAATTTCCGAGGTCACCACACCCGATTATTCTAGTTATTCTTTACTTATGAAGTATGACTCTTTATTATTATTCAGTACATAATTGTATAAAAAGTATAACCCTTTAGTTTTGTAAAGTACAATACTTCTTTATAAAGTAAAAATTTATTTTTTCTGCTAAATAACCTCAGCATGTTATGTATAACCTGTTGACCTTTATAACCTGCTATTAAATTTCGTTTTTTTTTTAAATATTATATCATATTATACACCATACAATACTTTAGTCAATAATTATTTACGTTCGACTTGAGTTATAAATCAGGTTTTCATATGTAGCGACCTGGCCCCGTAAACATGTTTTACGTCCCAAGGGACGTAAAACACATATTTACGTCCCTAGGGATGTAAAACGCATATTTACGTCTCTAGGGACGTAAATAGAGTGCAGTGGCTATATAGTATCGTCTGTGCTGAATAAAATCAAAGTCACAGAACAAATTCTAAATAATGTAAGGAATGAAAAAAAAGAAAGCCCCCTACCTACAGTCGTTATTAACATCCCTTCAAATGGTAACTTTTCATTCCCATAATCATCAACAAATTTTATAAATTAATAGAAATATATTTCAGTTATTATCTAAGTCGCAGGTAAAATTTAATACACGACAGGAATCGAAGAATTTCAGCTCTCGTATTGTCTACCTCGGCAAAGCCTCGGGAGCTAACTTGTTTACCTTCCTCGGCCTTACAGCCTCAAGTTTTCACCTGCGGCTTCGCCTTACGTAAAAACTTGGCCTTGAGCTGTAAAACTTTCTTCTCCCCTGATCATTGGAAAATCGGCATTGCACAGCATTATTCGTACTTATTTATATCTCTGTTTATGCTAATTTTGACATACTTTCGTTGAAAATCCTGAACAAATTAAATAACAACTTATAAAGGTCAACAGGTTATACAAAACATGCTTAAGTTATAAGTATATACCAGAAACTTAAGTTATAAGTATATACCAGAAACTTAAGTAAGAAATGTATAGTTGAGCAAAAAAAACACACATATCAAAGACTGCTCGGTTTTTGAACTTTTGTGCAATATTTTTTTACAGTGTAAATATTTTTTTACAGTGCAGATATTTTTTTACAGAGTAGATATTTTTTTACAGTGTATAGATATTTTCTTACAGTGCAGATAATTTTTTTACAGTGAAGATATTTTGGTACAGTGCAGTTACTATGTTGTACTGTCATTATCAAGGAATCTTTTATTTATCCTTTGTATTTTAGTCAAAATCCTAATCCTTTGATTGTATTTAGTCAAAAATACATAAATTTTATTATGGCATGACTGTAGTTGAGTTATTTTGCCGTCGGTGACCAGAGCCGCTACAGGATATGTTATTCTGCACTGCATGCGTTAAGTTCCTTCTTTCATTATACCTACCTACGAGTAAAGGTGCGATAATAAATTATTACAAAACATAAATTAAAAAATACATAATTTTTGACAATTAAAAATTTTAATCTTTTTTTAAATCAAAAATATATTTTTAATTATCCCTTTCAGCTGCGTGACAATTTTTAAATTTAAATATTTTAATTTAGAAATAATATTTTTTATGAAATATATTTTAAGATTTTAAATTATTTGTAATTTATTCTAAATTTTAATTTAGAATATAAATTACATCGGTAGCTACATAAATAATTATTATTTTGATATTAATATATTTTTAATAAAAATACAGGATAATTTATTCGCCGTTTTTTATAAATTTTTAATTAGAAAAATAGTAAATTGTTTTACCATAGTGATTTTTTTTCTTTAAATTTTACTAATTTAAACTCGCTGTTGTTGTTTACTATGCCTTTTGTAATCTATTGGACGATCTATTGCGATCTATTGGACACAGAAATAAATATTAGAACTAGATTGGACACAGAAATAAATATTAGAACTAGATTGGACACAGATTGGACACAGAAAGAATATTAGAACTAGATTGGACACAGAAAGAAATATTAGAACTAGATCGGACACAGAAAGAAATATTAGAACTAGATTGGACACAGAAAGAAATATTAGAACTAGATCGGACACAGAAAGAAATATTAGAACTAGATTGGACACAGAAAGAAATATTAGAACTAGATTGGACACAGAAAGAAATATTAGAACTAGATTGGACACAGAAAGAAATATTAGAACTAGATCGGACACAGAAAGAGAACGGACAAGAAAGAAATTTAGAACTAGATCGGACACAGAAAGAACTAGAACAGAGAATATTTAGGAACAGAAAGAAATATTTAGAGACACAGAAAGAATATTAGAACTAGATTGGACACAGAAAGAAATATTAGAACTAGATTGGACACAGAAAGAAATATTAGAACTAGATTGGACACTAATGAGACTTCAACGGGGTTACGGAGAGGCTTAATCTCATAAGCAATAGTTTTTGAACCAATAATAGTTATTGGGTTGAGAATTTCGTTATATTAAAATTTAATTTTTACTTCATATTTTTTTAAACATTTAGATATTAAATTTCATATATAAGTAAATACTTATTTATTTATAAATATATAATTCTTTATCTTTAAATAGTATGTATTCTTACAACATTGCTTTTGTATACTATAAGCTAACTAATTTCGTTTCAGAAAATTATTTAATTTATTTATTTAATTATCACGTTTATAATTTCATAAATGTTCTTCGAGTTGTTAAAACTGGTAATAATTTAATAATCAATTTTTTTTCATAATCAATCTATTAAAACCTAATTATTTTATTTGTACCAATTAATATATAATTATTTGATTTCTTTTTGATTCATTTTTAAATGATTATAAAAAAAAAAATCTTTTTTTTAATAGACGTTTAAAAAGCAATGAAAAATCACATAGAAAAGTTTCCTGTCCTAAGTTTCATTAGACCATTAAATTATAATCACGATTAAAATCGCTTCCATTTATTTTTTTTTAAAAAAAAGTACGTTTTATAAGATCCGAAAGCCCGCCATAATATAAGGGTTTAGCTTTATAAAAATGAATAATTAATAATAAAATAAGCTCGCGTTCTCGCCGTAATTTTCTTCTCCCTTCCAATTTATATAATTTTTTAACGATGGACGTCTAGCGTTTTCAAGGCCTTTTTACATCGCAGTTACTGTAATTAACTGAAAAATAAAAGGTAAAAAAAACAGTTTATCTCTAAATATAATTATGTGTTATTAGTTAAAAATCAAGCTATAAAAATTATACTCAATTATTATTGTCTTATTCTATTATTATTATTTTTAGTAAAAACTTAATGATTAGCATGCGTGAATTAAATTTAAATCATTCTGTATTCCGATTAGAATTAGAATTTTTGTTTCGTTCTCTCTCAAAATAATTCCCTGCTAATTTATTTTTTGTTAATAATTACAATCAATATTATTGCTGTTTTTTTTATTTATTAATTTTTTATTAGATTTTTTTAATAACTTAAAATATTTTTGCTTATGCCAAAAATATTTTGCTTAAAATATTTTTTCTTTTAACTAAATAGTTTAGTTGTTTTAGTTTTAGAACTGTGTGCCGGTTGTATTTAGTTCGTTATGTACAACCGGTGTTGTTTTAACCGGAAAGTTGATAGGCTTACTAAGGGGGGGGGGCTAAAAATGTATTTAGGAAATTGTGTGTAATAAGAAGTAAGCAGTTGTAGTAAGCAGGATGTAGTAAAATTAAATGTGTCAGTAATAAGAAGAGGGCAGGATGTAATAAGATTAATTATTTCAGTAATAAGAAGTAAGCAGGATGTAATAAGATTAATTGTGAAAGTAATAAGAAGTAAGCAGGATGCAATAAGATTAATTGTGTCAGTAATAAGAAGTAAGCAGGACGTAATAAAATTAATTGTGAGTAATAAGAAGTAAGCAGTAGTAGGAAGCAGGATGTAATAAGATTAACTGTGTGAGTAATAAGTAGTAAGCAGGATGTAATATGATTAATTGTGTCAGTAATAAGAAGTAAGCTGGATGCAATCAGTAAATAATAATTGGAAGCACTGTAAATAATAAGAAGTAAGAAATTGTGAGAGTAATAAGAATTAAGCAGGATGTAATAAGAAGTAGGAAGTAATGTAAATAATAAGAAGTAAGATATTGTAGTAGTAATAAGAAGTAAGCAAGAAGTAATAAGAAGTAGTGTGAATAATAAGATATAACAAATGGTGAGAGTAATAAAAAGTAAGCAGTAGTAGTTAGTAGGATGTAATAAGAAGTAAGAAGTAGTGTAAATAATAAGATATAAAAAATTGTGTGAGTAATTAGAAGTAAGCAATAGATATTGATAGATATCTATCTAAGTATAAAAGTTAGCTATAAAGAAGAAGTGACACAATATAATAGTGTGAACTAGCCATGTTCTACAAAACTTGGTGATATAAGAATGAAAATATGGTATAAAAAATTACTATAAAGTAATTACCTATGTTTAAGAATAAAATTAAAAGCTTTGAAGTCTAATAAAAGCATAAAAAGAAGCTTACTAAAGTATAAAAGTTAACTGCAAAGACTTTAAGACTAAAAATTAAAGGTTAGCTATAAATTTAGTGGTAAGACTTATAAAAGGTAAACAATGAATAAAAGTATAGAATTTAGCTGTAAATAACAATAAAAGAATAGAATGTAGCTGTAAATAATAATAAAAGTATAGAAATTAGCTGTAAATAATAATAAAAGAATAGAATTTAGCTGTAAATAATAAAAGTATAGAATTAAGCTGAAATGGCTAAGTATAAAAGGTACCTACATAAAAGAAATAGGTATAGAATTTAGCTGTAAAGAATACTAAAAGTATAAAAAGTAGCTATAAAAAGAATAAACTTATATAAATTATCTATAAAGAGGAATAAATGTTATACAAATCTGTTAGTTGGAATAAGATAGTTTATTTGAAAGGATATTGCCTATTCAAGGCTCTAAACAGTTTTCCTCAGTAGCTTTAATAAAGAGATTTTCCTAACCTCTTCCCTCTTAGGTATGAGGTTAAGAAAACTTCTAACATCTATAAAATGTTTACTTGATGGTCCAAAGTCTTTTAGAAAACACTCCTCTGCTCCTTTTCTGTCCCCTAAATACATATCTATATACTTAGAATTATTATTTTATTATTAAATGTTGTAATTATAAATTTATATTAATATTTTTTTGTTTTAAAAGGTTTAATATCATTGTCTTTATTCAATATGATTTGTAAATTTAAACCGAGTATTATTGAACATACATATATATTTAAAGGATACAAATACATTCAGGAATGAAAACCTCAGAGAAAAGTCTTCTTTTTCTCTGCGAACTTATCTGCTTAACTTAAACTAACCTAAGGTAAAAAGATTTTTATAAAAAATACAAAATCATATTTCTAATTTGATATATTGCAATCAATAAAAATCGTTATAACATTAACTTCATCATAGAAAAAAATAAAATAATTCAGTTTATAAAGCAAACTGAAAATAGTCTTACATATTACTTTTAGGGATGTTATTTCCAAAATATATTCAAGTGAAAGTATTTTATTTTGGATAAATTTCCAAAGGTGTTTTAGAAAAACCTTGTCTTATAAACACAACGCAACAGGTCTTACTGTTTTTCACCACTTCAATATTCCTTATTTTTATTAGTACTTCAATTTTCAGATCTTTGAATTTTTAGTTCTTCTATTTTCAAGGTAGTTTTTCGTTGGAATGTAAAATGGCTCAATAAAGATATATCTAATAAAAGTCTTTGTATTGAGATTTCTATATTTTATTTCTTTTCGGTATTTTTATACTTTTTTTTATAATAAATAATTATGATCGGAAGCCGGACAAATCATCTTGGAAATGCTTCTTTGCTTAACAAAGTCATTTCTTGCTCCAGTTGACGAGTTATGGATTACAACCTGAGCAGTAGCATTTATACTTGTTGCATCTTGTTTGTCCAGGTTTTTCAAAGGAAATGCGCTTATATATTCAACAGGTTTTACAAATATGTTGTAATAATTTTAATAACGAAATTCCACAGCTTTATTCCCACTCTTTTCAAGCTTACTTTAAATCCGGTCAAAAGTTTGTAACAAGTTATAATTTCTAGTTAGTTATTAATTTTCCTCATTTATACCGTAGGTATATAGGAAAAGTTGTCTGTCTGCATGTGTGTGTATGTGTCTGTTATCATCGTAGTACAAAAATCAATCTACCGCTGTTATTGTGTTGTGTTTATGACACCATTAAGCCGCGATGACTTAGCGAAAATTTTGAAAAACCATGAAACGCGGAAAAATGATGCGATGGAATTGAAGTTTGGAACGCATGTAGCCATATATAAGACGAACATATGTGCTAAGTTTTATCTCATTATCAGCTTTTTTATGGAATGACTTGTGTAGGTTTTTTAAAAATTTGTAAACATTCAGAAAATGATACAATTTAGTTGTAATTCGGTACAAGTGTAAACCCTGACGTATTCAATAAGTGCACTATGCTTCGGTTTAATTCGACAATTATATCTATGGTTTTTGTTTGATCACAAAAGTTAAGCAGCATTGAGCCAGTGGTCAGTGCTGCGTGGGTGACAGCTGACAATGAAACGGGTGTATTTATTGCCTTAGTACGAGTGAAGCGAGTACAAAAACATGTTGCAGTATACATTTGGCCAATTGTATATTCTGAGGACGAGCGAAGCGAGTCCGTAGTAGGGAGGATAGGCGTAGCTAATCCGATGTGATGAGAAAATGTTCCGAGGTACCCCGTACCCCATGTTTTTAGTATAGTTAAATAATTTACTATAACAAAAATAATTAATATATTTATATTAAAATATACGCATATAGTGTGAATAGTATGATATTTATATAAATATACAGCATAAAAAGCATGATATTTATGAATAATAGTGCAAATTATAGGTATATAGGTAAACGTATAGAGCGCAAATAGTATAATATTTATAAGTATATAGTGCAAATAGTAAAGTAGATATACATATGTAGCGCAAATAGTATAATATTTATTAGTATATAGTGCAAAGTAAAATAGATATACATATGTAGCGCAAATAGTATAATATTTATTAGTATATAGTGCAAAGTAAAATAGATATACATATGTAGCGCAAATAGTATATATTATAAGTATATAGTGCAACAGTAAAGTAGAATACATATGTAGCGCGCAGTGCAAAGTAAAATAGATATACATATGTAGCGCAAATAGTATAATATTTATAGTATATAGTGCAAAGTAAAAAGATAGTAGCGCAAATAGTATAATATTATTAGTATATAGTGCATAAGTAAAATAGATATACATTATGTAGCGCAAATTAGGTATAATATTTATTAGTATATAGTGCAAGTAAATAGATATACATATGTAGCGCAAATAGTATAATATTTATAGTATATAGTGCAAAGTAAAATAGATATACATATGTAGCGCAAATAGTATAATATTTATTAGTATATAGTGCAACAGTAAAGTAGATATACATATGTAGCGCAAATAGTATAATATTTATTAGTATATAGTGCAAAGTAAAATAGATATACATATGTAGCGCAAATAGTATATATTTATAAGTATAGTGCAAACAGTAAAGTAGATATACATATGTAGCGCAAATAGTATTTATAGTATAGATATACATATGTAGCCAAATAGTATAATATTTATTAGTATATAGTGCAAAGTAAAATAGATATACATATGTAGCGCAAATAGTATATATTATTAGTATATAGTGCAAAGTAAATAGATATACATATGTAAGCGCAAATAGTTAATATTATTAGTATATAGTGCAAAGAAAAGATATACATATGTAGCGCAAATAGTATACATATTATTAGTATATAGTCAAAGTAAAATAATATACATATGTAGCGCAAATAGTAAATATTTATGTGTATATAGTGCAAACAGTAAAGTAGATATACATGTAGTGCAAATAGTATAATATGTATAATTATATAACCTAATTATGTAAGAAAATTTTAGAAACACCTATTCAGTTCTATTCGAGGAATTGTCATGTACTATATTAAAATTAATTTGCATATTAATAAAAATAATAATGACAAATGTTACCTTCTGTTTTACCTATTTTCTAGGATCTCTCAATTCTCAACTTTTTTTAACAATTATTTATATTAACAATGTATTATTCTTAAGAAATTTTAGTATCGTGGATTCAGGATAGCCACCATGAGGGTTTCCTGAAAGGACAAATTGTTTAATAAATTCTTCTCTAATGTAAAGTAGACACTTTACAGCATTGATTGTGTAAAAAAAATTCAACATGGCTCTGAAGCGATTTCGTTGCTTTAAAAATTAATTATTGACTCGCTTCGCTCGCCAATCAAAAAAAAATCTGCTGCAATGAAATATATTTTTACAGACTAGTTGCATAATATAACAATGATAAAAAACGGATACTTCATTAAAATGTTTGATTAAAGAAAGAAATACCTGGGTTTAGTTAGAAATCAGAATGCTTGTCGTTTGAAAGTTTAAATTTAAATAAGCACAATATGATGTGAAAATGAGATGAGACAGCTTTATGATGATAAAGAAAGGAACTGTGATTTAATGAGGCTAAGGGCACGTGCTGCACTCTACCGGCAGTTCACTGAACTTTACACCACGCTTTACACAATTTTTCTTTCTCTCCCTCATTAGGACCCATGGCTTACTTACTGTAAAACTTTAATCGATTTTAAAGTACCTTTTATCTACCAGTAAGTTCGACTGGATGAAAAAATACCACCTCTTAACATTAACGAATTATGTTTAAGATAGTCAACGTATTGCACTCGCTTTGGTCGTCCTTAGAGTATATAGAAATAGTCTAATTTATATTGCATTGTCTTCGGACTCGCTTCGCTCGTCCTGAATGTATGAAAATATTTTTCCCCATTTATATTGTAGGTATATAGAAAAAGTATTGTGTTTACCAAATAATGTGAAACCGGGATATTAATGGGATTATCCGTTTCAAGCTGTTTTAAGACTCCTTAGAAGTTATCACAAAGTTATCTTTCTGTATGTGTGTGTGTCAGTTATCATCGTATCTCTCAATGTATTTGTCCTTAAGAGTTAGAACTTACATGGTAAGTTGGTACAAACATCTAAAATATTTAGTTCTAGTTGTGATAATAAATTTTCACTATCTGGATAAATAAGTTTTTTATGACGTCATTAACCCGCAATAATGACTCAGTAAATAATTTGAAAATTCATATAACGCAGAAAATTTTTCGATCGTTTTGAGATTGAGCCACATGTGGACATATTTCAGACTAACATATGTGCTAAGTTTCGTCTCCTTTTCAGCATTAGGTAAATTTTTAAAATTATTTATTGACTCGCTTCGCTCTTCAATGAACAAACTCCGCAGCAATAAAATTTAATTTCACAGCCTAGTTACACACTCTAGTATTATGAACAATTCTTACTTTTTTTAATTTTATTGTTACATTTAGATAATTTTTAAAATATTGATCAGTATACTGTAATGAATGCACTATTGTAGTAAATAAGTGCCTCATGTAGTATTATTTTATATTATTATTACATTTTTTTTTTCTTAGTGATATCCTTAATCTATTACTTTTTTTCCTAGTGATATCGTTAATCTATTACTTTTTTTCTTAGTGATATCCTTGATCCATTACTTTTTCTTATTTTTATGTTCTTCTTCAATTTTATTTTATTATTAATATGACAATTATATTTTAGTTTTTTGCTTGTATTAACTGGGCTTCAGTTATTTTGATGAAGATTTAGGTTTTCCGGGATTTAGTATAACCGCGGAAGCCTACACAGTTTAATTATTTTCTTGTCTCATAAAATATTTAGTTTGCCTTATCTTGTTGTTGTATAGTCTTAAATTTGCACAAATTAATAATCAATAATGGGTAACAAATTATAAATTGATGTAACAAGTTATAGACGAGTGTCAATAATAAGAACTCGACTGAGTCGTACTGACTTACTCTCTGGTATCGATTTATCCTAATTCTCTTGTTGACCCAAATACTTAATGATGTGTATTTCCTTTGATACCAAGGGTGTAGGGATACCTAAAAAAGGGTTTTTTATAAACTTGAATGGATGAAGAAACCATTAATATTGTGGGTGTGTACGAGAGGCGGTCTCAGTTGCCACAGTAACCGGTTTTGTGATCCCATTTTTAGAAATTACTGCTGCCATCTAGCGACACTAATGGTCGATTTCTAATACTTTACGACCCTATAGTTCAACCGTTTACTCGTCAGGTGCCGCAGTGATCTCTTATTTATTACCCTACTATACTACTTTTGACTCTACTCTTAACAACTCTTTACAAAACGTATTTAAGAACCTTCTTAACGTCATATTACTTATTAAAATAACGTTTAAGGTTTTTTTTTAAATTAAAATATGTAAGTAGGTGGTTGATGAATATAAAAAAAAAATATTTAAAAAAAATATATATAAAAAGAGAAGCAAAGTTGACTGAGCTGCAACCTATGAATTAAATGATGAACTACTGAGTTAGTTAGTTGGGTGATATTCCGCTAGATGCCACCACTCTTCCCGCATCCCTCCCCTACACTACTAAACCCCTTATAACGTAACTACAACGACCTCTAAACAGGTTTTTACGATACAATCGACTGTTATGGAGTGGTTAGGGGGTACTTGAGACTTTAATGGTTCTTTTATGGTTTGTTTGGGTGCCACTTGATTATTCACTCTCACCTCTATTCATATCTTCCCACACGGATCCAGTTTTTGTGTTTTTTTTTTACTTCTGAAATATAAAGATCATGACTAAGTCATTTAGGATCTCGTAATGGACTGCAGGGTAATAATAATAAATTTATATGGTCCCTTCCTCATTCCTTCTTTATGACTATTATCATTGATTTTTTATTACACTATTTAGTATTTTATTGAGCCAGATGTTTAAATTACTTTTAGTCATGTTTTCTTTTACTCCTCATAATGATTTTTATCAGTTGGTTTGTAGTAAACATTTCATTCACTACTGCGTTACTAACATACTGATCTAGTAAACAAATTTGTTATTACCCTATTCGTGTTTTGTACTCTATTAATTTATTTCGTCTTACTTTATCTGCCCTATATTCATTGACTCTACAGTGAATAGTCAGAATAAAATATTCTTACTTCAAACGATTTTCTTTTTGCCTTTAGTTTTTTTTATATAAAATATGAGAATAATAAGCATAAACAGGGGCCTACGATTCTAACTTCTTCCTTCGGTCACTGATTAGACCTATGATCCCTGACTTCGGCCTTCGGTCATTGACATCAATGCAATTTTTTTCCAAACAACCTTAATTTCGGGTTAAAATTTGCAAACATTATGTTTGTAAGGATTGTGGAGTGGAAGTATATTTGGAATAAACTTATTGCATTAGCCAATCATAATTTTAATATATCTTTATATTCTGATCAAGAATCGGTGGTTTTTTTTGCGAAGTTTTAAAAAGTTAAAATTTCATTTTGGGAATCTGTTAGGAAATGTTTAGGAATACCTGGAAAAAACCCTTTGAATCATAGATGCGATCGTGGTGGACCAAAACGTGTTCCGTTGTTTTTCATATTTTCGTTAATAGCTTGGTAGGAATACAAAATACCGAAAAATCTTATTAATACATTTTGAAACACAGTTAATTATTAGAAAATTTAATAATTAACAATAAACAGTAAACATTTTTCAAAAACACTCACTAAGTTGTCAAAAATTTTAATAATTATACTAGTTTTCCCATGGGATTGTAATTTTTGTTAGTTTTATCCGAAAATTTTAATTTTCATTCCCAAGGGGACTTTTTTCTATTGGGATTAGAAGAAAATGAAAGAAATATCATTCATTGAGCAGTTTTTCTACTTTCTTTTTGGTCTCTACATTAATTAAAATATGTTTTCCCGTCAATAGAAAGAATTACCAGTCCAATCCTCTGAGGCTATGATAAACTGATAACTGCCATTTGTGATAATAACTTGTAATGTAGTTGACTACATCATATCTAAATATAATTTTTATCGCCATTGAGTTATGGTAGTGAATGTGGAATAATTTCGTATCAAAGTGACAATTTTATGTTTGTTTATTATATAAAAAAATGAAAATATGGTCCGTTGTTAAAGGTTTTAAATAGAGATCAATAGACACTTTTTTTTAGTCAATTTACTTAGCTTTTAACTTTATTTTAAGAATTTTCGATGTTTTATATTCTTACATACCAAATATTAACGAAAACATGAAAAATGGAACCCGTTTTGGTCGTCCACTACGATCGCAGCTGATATGTAAAGTTAGGGGACTTTTTTCTGAGTATCCTTAAACATATCCTATCAGATTCCCAAAACAAATTGCAATATTTTAAAACTTTGCGAAAACTCTGTTTGTTTACTATTAATGTTTACTCATAACGGTATTAAAGTAGTTAACCCCTTTCAGTGTATAGTTATACTAAATGTGCATTTGTGTTTTGTATTGAGGGTAATCTAGTTGTGCATAACCCTAGTTGTGAAGGAAACTTCATGACGAGCTAGGCCAACGAAACTAAGTCTCAAAACGACGCGGGGGTTGTTTCGAATTTGTTTTGTTTGTAAGATCTGTTTGAATTGGTATCTTTTGAAAAATCATGAGACATAGTTTACCATCTAAATCTTACTGTGATGTCATTTTCTTCTGATCAAGGGGACTTTAGTTCTATAAAAAATTTTAAATGATTTATTCAATTAATATATTTAACATATCATCGTAGGCATCTTCAGAATCTATATATACAAACTACATTAATAAACTATTTATTTATTTATTTGCTTAAACATAATGTTTTTACAAAGAAGTATCGCCTTACATAATGGCGCTAATATTTAACACATTTTTAAAATAAAAATAAAGAAAAGTAAAGTCTTTGATTGAGAAAAAAAATATTAATAAAAATAAACTGTGGCAGGAAAAGAAAACATATCTTATAAAATATTGTTTTTTAAGTGAAATTAGAGTTAAAGAAAAGAATGTATATACTTAAAAAAATTAAAGAAAAAATATACCTGCTTTATAAAACATTTAGTTTGAATGAATAGCAAAATAAGAATACTTAAATATAGTAGTGATTTTTAAATTTAGTTTCCCAGAACATGCCTCTGCTTAATCGCTTGAATAGTAAAATAATAAACTCCATTGATGGTAGATTCGTTTATATTGTAAAGTAAGTCTGTAAGGTTTTTCTGAGCGTGAAGGTAAGATGTATTTCTGTCTGAGGTCGTTTGCCGCTGAGCATTCGAAAAAAAAGTGGTGAAGTGAGTCTGTGCCAGCTGTACAGATTGGACATAATTCATTCCCTCTGAAAATATATTGGAAGTTAAATAAATACACTTTAGCTAAACTAGAACAAGAGAGAGTCTTAACGAGCAATAATTCTGATCTATGAATGATGCTCTTACGTTGAGGTAGGGTTCACCTAATGAACAAAAGAGACATTAATAAACTATTAAAATAAATAAATAAATAAACAAACACAATACATTAATGGACAGAATAGACAAATCACAGCTTACATTTTTTTAACTGTGATTTTTCTAGTATCTTTCTATTAAATGTATTGTGTTTGTTTATTATTTATTTTAATAGTTTATAATGTAGTTTGTATATATAGATTCTGAAGATGCCTACAATGATAGGTGAATATATTAATTGAATAAATCATTCAAAACTTTTTATAGAACTAAGTCCTCATTTGATCAACCCTGAGATGGAGTTCTATGAACTTTCCAGTGCTACAAAGAACAAACTATTATTTTACATTTGTTTTTTTTAAATATTAAATTTTATTAAAAAAATGTACTTTCACATATTAAATTATTTGTCGACCCAACAATAATTGGTCTACGAGACCAATCTACCCAAGGTTTGAGAGATGAAAATCGGTGATTATTGTACTTTAAGAAAACGGGCAAGAACCCATACCGAATATAACATTAGCTACTTTTACATTAACATGCTAAATTGCTTAATAAAACTTTGCTAATTTATTACCTTAGTCATTAATTAATTTAGTTATTAATCATTACATTAATAGTTTCATACTGTATTTATTAGTTAAACACTGGAGCCTCTCCACACATAATATTTATTGACAGAACCAGCTTTTAACCTTTTGGTCATCATTAGTGCCCGTGAACGATGGATTAAGGTAGTGAGGAGTCACTTGTTAGCTATGACACATTTGAGAATCCTATTTGTCATAGCTAACAAGTGACTCCTTGCTACCTTCATACATCGTTCGCCGGATCTGATGATGACCGAAAGCCTGCAAGCCAGGGGTACCAGTTGACTAAACCTCTTCCTCTTCTTTTTCTGACTGTAAGTATCTTGACATAAATCTGCCTCATTTTGATCCCTGGAAAGTAGGATTTGAATTTCTATAGCATAAGTTCCCTACCCGAAAAAAGAACAACTTAAATACCGCTAAGAAGGGCCAAGTTGTCAAAGCGGTTAATCCGGGCAGAAAAAAAAACAACTTAAATAATTCTAAATCCGCCAGGCACTATGTGGATTATAACCCTCTCCCTAACAGACATACACAGCTCTGACCTGCATTATGCTATTTATGCTCAAACACCTGCTTTTCAAGCCGTGTGAGCAGTCTGACAGCAAGTCTGGATTTTTGTAAGACTTCTTACTGAAAGAAACTAGGAATGGAATATGATGGGTGATCAGCGTTGGGTGTGCCAAATTACAACCTTCTGAAGTTTACTTGTGCTGCTAAGTTTTTGAGCTAAGGTTAAAACGAAGTTATACAAGTAGATAAGAATGTTAGAAACCCCTTCTGACATATAGTTATACTTAACGGGCAATGATGTAATGTATTAGAGTTTTGCTACTTCTACATAACATAGATGAGGAAAAAACTAAATAAATAAGCAGTAAATTCTTTTACTGCTAGATCTGTTTTCCCTATTTGCGAATTTTTGGTTTCGATAAAGATTAACTATTGATATTAAGGTTTTCATGTAATTCTGCATAAACACTGTATTCACAAATAAGACACGAGCAACAAACCATAAGACCATAAAACAAAAATTCAACAAATACACTGACTATTATGTTGCCGGATGGATTCTGTATTTTAGTATAGATAAATGCAAAAATATAGGTAAATCATATTAAAATTGAAAATACGGATTTAAAACATGTTAATTACAACTTTTGACACGTTAAATTAAAATGGCGAACAAGATTTGAAAAACGCTTATGTTAAAAATGCAGTGTTGCCAACATGACATCACAGTAATCTCGATTGAAATCGAGTTTAAACTAGAAATTTCGATTAATTTTTATATCCAGTTTGAAAACCGACTGAAGTTTAAACTTTACATTTTAGAAAACTAAGTTTAAGTACGATTTCTACGATTGTTTTAGTACGATTAAGTGAATTTGGCCGTAAGTTATATTTATAACTTGACATAAAGTTTCCATATTTCAATCTACTTCATCTCAATTCCACACACATTTGGTTTTGTTCATATCTTCATATGAAAAGGGTTTAAATGGTTCTGTTTAATAAGAAAATTACTAGTCAAAATAACCCCTTACCATCATATGGTTATGCTTATTATGAAACACTGAAATGTACTGTGGGTGGATAAAAAGAAAACTATAATGATTTACAAGGCGCTTTTCAATACTTGTGACAAGGGACGCACTACCTACTCTCTCGTACCGTACTTACTCCCTCTCACTAACGATAACAATTTTAATCGTTTTTACTTTTTAAATAGCCGACGCTTAGTATTTTTTCACCAAGAGAATTTCTCTTATGCTCGCACCATGGGCGTCCGCAGGATTTTTTCCGGAGGGGGTCAAGCTGCCAAGTTCAGTAATTATTAATTTGCTGCGGGTTTAGTTTTCTGCCCCCTATGACAAAAGTCAGAGATAGAAGTTTATCAAACCAGAGGAGTGGGGATTTGCTAAACTAAATTTTAATGTATTGAAAAAAATTATGTAATACTTTATTTATTGTTCTTAAATAAATATGTATTTTATTCATTTAGACCTTTATCGAGCGAAGTTGAAACATATTGTGCGAAGCAAGCCTCAGTTTCAGTTACCATACATAATTTGTAATTTCAATAACGTAGGAAACCAAGGAAAGCCTCTCGAGAGAACAGTACTAGAGATAACCTTATATGAGATCCTCCCCTGGCTGGATTTGAACCCTCGACCCCCAGATCGTAAGGTTCGCTTCGCTAGGACAAGCAAAAGAGGCTCGCTTCCCTAGCAATGAAAAAAGGCTCGCTTCGCTCGCAAAAATGTTGAAATATCATATTAGGTACATTAAAAAGGCTGATTCGTTAGCTAGCTATAATTATTTATATATGTCTATGTCAATATATGCAAAAAGACATATAAAATTAGGTATAGTTAAGAGGACTCACTAAATTGCTAGTAATATTTATGAAAATATGGTTCCAAAGTAATCAAGGTTCAAAGCTTGCTTCATTACTAATATATGCAAATAAGGCTCGCATGATATTGATACACATTTGTTCTTGTTTGCATGATTGTAGTTTTCAACCAAGAAAAGACTCCCGAGAGAAAGTACTAGAGATAACCTTACATAAGGTCCTCCCCTGGCTGGATTTGAACCGCATTAGTATTTTAACATTAACAAATGCGAAGTTGAATTTCGGTTGAGACAAGTCTGGATCCACGTCTCCGTTTTCTACATCTGATGTAAAGATAAAGTTTTGCGGGCCGGTAAAGGATCGGAAAGACATTGAACCTTTGGACCAAGCACTGTGAAAGTAGAGACCCGAGTTTAGTGGTGTCTTTAGTCTCACGATAGGCGTAGGTGATTAAAAAGATGTGTTCGGTTCTGGAAGACGCCTTCTAGTGGTCTGCGGAACATGGGCTCTCTCAGGTTAGGGCTATGAAATGTGCTTATGAACACTGACTTTAGGGTTGCCACCGGGGTCTCTCCCCGTTGGGCTGTACCGGTCTGGACAAAGCAGTAAGTATAATTAGTATCTGGTGAGACTAGAGGAACTGGTGAGATTGGTATAAACTAGTAACTGGCGGGATAGATGAGACTAATGAGATCAGATTAGTTAGTGGAATTGGAGAATATATATGCTAAACAAACTATGAACCTGGTCACAGGTGCAGTGCTGAAAGGGCAGGGTAGGAGTCCCGAGATCTTTCCTGGAGCAGTGGGTGCATAAACTCTTGGGGATCTCAGAATAAAATGTGTCAAAAAATAAAATAAAGAAAAGTAACCATTAAATTTTTAATAATTTGCAGTGCGGGTCAATCTAACTTTTTTGATTTTTCAGGGGGGGGGGTCAAGTGGCCCGATTGACCCCCCTCCTTGTGGACGCCAATGACTAGTACTAATGTATAAGTACTTTCTTTCTATTAATTAATATAGTTTGTTATATTATATTTATAATTTACTCCTCCATACTAAGATTATACTACAGGTTAAATTTAAATGCGGCCAAGTTTAGATTAAATTTGTTGGAGGCAAGTTTATTTCTATAGATTTTCCTGTTTAGATTTAAACTTGGTTTGCTCCCGACAAACACTGATCTCTTTTAATCAATTTGATTGTTTTTCTGTTATTAATTGGATATTAATAATTTAAACCTTAAATTAAAATAATTACTTATTATCGCGTTGGATCAGAATACATTTTATTTTAAAGGCAGTGCTATTAAATTCCCAAATTGCTCCTTCCCTAATTGTCGCGTAGAGTTCAAATATAGTATGAATGCTTAACCAATATTGATAGTTAAGTTGTACCGATGCATCCAGTGTATTTCAATTTTCAATATTATGCTTACATCACTGAAACTCACTTTTACAATATGGTAGATGCGAATTCATAGTTCTGTGACGTAACGTCTCGAGGTCACTCGATAAGCACATGATAGCGAAATTGATGATCCAAGATTAACTTAAAAAAATTTAATACAAATTTTCACTAGAAAATAAAAAAAAATTGTGTCGGGTTTCCTCTTCGTTTCAGTACCGGGTTAAATGACATTATAAACACCTATATGACTCCTCGTAATGAAAGAGAGTAAAAATAAAAATTTAGGGTTTAAAAGAGGGTTGAGCAACAAACTTAAAAACCCTAAGGCATGTAGAGCCACTAAAAAAAGTCTAAAACCTAAGTTAAAAACTACAGCTAGATGTTGGAGATTTTAGGAAGGTCTTTTTAACTACCCATAACTGTTTGTGAAACCTCTCAATGAACCCGGGAGGGGGGGGGTTAATGTTTTGGCCCTTTCCTAGGCAAAAGCCACTTAGAGTTGGGTTTTTGCTTATGAATGAAAATATACTACTACGAGTGTAAAAAAGTTTTTCTCACAACACATTACTAGCGTGCTTCAAAACTGTTAAAAACCCATTTCCACTCATTAGCGACAATAAAATCTTTACCTCCCTCTTACTCTTTTTACTCCCTCTTATATACATAACTCCCTTCTGTTTCTTGTTTTATAATAACTATTTAGTTGTTCACAATTTTTCGTCTGATTTACATATAAAATATTTTGTTTCTTTTACATTTTCCACTGAGTAACATTTACTTAAAATAAAATAATAATGTTTTATTTTTATCAAGGTCATAAAGTATAATTAAGTTTTTATTTCCTTAAAAAATAATAAAATTGAATGAAAGAATTAACTTTATTACTTCTTTTCGCATTATTTAGTAATAATTTTTATATATATATATATATATATATATATATATATATATATATATATATATTATATATATATATACCCTAAATATAGAATTAGGGTTTCATTCTATCCTGGGTTCGAATCCCAGCTCTAAGCTTGCATTTTGATTGCACTTTTTATTCTATTATATATATATATATATATATATATATATATATATATATATATATATATATATATATATATATATATGATAATAAAGTAAGATAGCAGGTTTTGATATGGTATTAAGTTAAACCAATTACAATATGATACTACAGCAATTTTTGATGGGGTAAATATAAACCCCCTCCCTGTCCCTCTACTGTTGAAAAGATGATTTTCTTTTATACAAAGCGGCTTCCAACTGTTAACAGCCATCATCAGTGTCGGTGAGATGCCTGAGAAGCCACATAAAACTTTTTTTGTTTTGCTCCATTTTCATTTAAGACCATTTCGTTTTATTCATTTCATTTCGTTAATATCTGGCTCAAAACAGATTTAATCCTATGTATCAAATTAAACAAAGCATATGGTTTTTATTTGTCTACTTTCGCATTTTACCGGCACTAATGATGTTTGTTAACAGTTGTAAACTAACTCTGTAAATAAATTTTAATTTAACTCTATAGCTCATCGTATTATTTATTATAGACTAAGAGCCCAGGGGTGTTTTGTTAATAAAAAGCGTAATGGCTGGAATCGGGTTTAATTTTTCGTAAATACCTTCCTGAACAAGGATCTGCAATTCTGCCGACTCGTACCGGATGGGTGTCCCAGGCAGAACCTTTGACCCCTAAAGGGCGTTCTGCCTGGGACACCCATCCGATACGAGTCGGCAGAATTGCAGATCCTTGTTCAGGAAGGTATTTACGAAAAATTGAGACCGGTTCCAGCCATTACACTTTTTATTAACAAAACACCCCTGGGCTCTTGGTCTATTATGACAGGGTTTTTATAAATAACTGATAACATTGTAATAAGATATTAATTTTTGATAGAGTGTTTATAAATAACTGATAACATTCCAATAAGATAGTAATTTTTATAGTGTTTTAAAACTAATTAAAGGCAATGTTATAGATTAAGTTTTTAATAAGGGCTTACATATTAAAAATATCTTGCAATATACTATTTTTTTGTTAACTGATTTATTTTTGCCACGAAGTAGTATTCCTCTGAGTAATGTTTGATAATATTATTTACAGTATTCTAATATGAAGAATTTATTTGGTCTACCCGGATATGCTAATACATAATTATATAATGGATTTAAAAACAGTACCTAACTTTTTTTGTGGTTATTAGAAAAACATTTATGTATGAATTATTGGTTGCCTTGAAATATTTATGAGTTGATTAGAGGACTGTGTCCACACGACAGTGACAAATAGCTTCATGAATATGCAATGACGGTCCCTCCAACTCTTGCACTAAACTCTATAGTCAAAACATAGCACCCACCAGTACACCACCTCTAATTCCTCTTTTACATTCTATTGTCAAGATAAAAATATTAAAAACTCTTCAATCTTTATTTTAAAATTTAAATATTATTCTTTATCATAAGCGAAAATTGAAGCTAAAGATGTTTTGGTAAAGTTGTGTATTAAAATTTAAAATGTTTAATTGTTGGAGTATATATAATACTGGAGAACACAGGGGCTTTGCTATATAGCAGCGCAGGGGCGTAGACAGTAAACATAAACTGGCACTTGGGGTGAAATAAGTGGCGCATGGGCGTAGACATCATCTTGGTGATAGGTTTCAAGTAGGGAGAAAACCAATCCTTAGGTTTTATCCCTTGAAAAAATCACTGTATCTTGTTAAAACTGATGGCTAACTGAGCCTATGAGGTAGACTGCAGTATTGTAGTCTATGAGGTAGACTACAGTACTGTTGTCTATGAGATAGACTGCAGTACTATAGGCTATGAGGTAGACTGCAGTACTGTAGGCTATGAGGTAGACTGCAGTACTGTAGTATATGAGGTAGACTACAGTACGCCTCTGATCTAAGCTACTTGTTTTTTACTTTCAAATGAGCATTTACTATACTGAGATAGTCACTTATCCCAAAGACTAAGTATTATAATTTATTTTATGTTTGTAGGTTAATACCTACCTACCCGTTTAGTTGGTTCATTATTTTAGTTTTACGAGAAATATGAACTATACTATTTGGGATACAGATGTACTTCGGAGCACAGCTTTATTGCTTGTGATAGTATATTGAGTTCGTTTATTATTTGTATCCGTATCCAGTTCATTGGACTTCCATTTTGTTAATGCTAATAAAGAATCATAATATAAATCTGGACAGACTATAAATAATGAGATGAATATATTATTTATGATGAGGGTACAATAACAGACAATGCATTTGTCTTTAGGGTGTGAACACTGGGTACATCTGGCCGTAATTTCTTTATAAGTTATGTAGATGATATAATGATCATGAACAAATCATCTTGTGATTAGTACTGTGGTTCTGATGCTAATTTTTTAAAATATTCCCAGTGGGATCCTTGATACTTTATTTCACGGCTTAAGATTTCATACATTCGAGGGGAGAACAAACCAAGATAGCGTTAAAAACTATGGACGATCCAAAATAAAAAAAAAAAAGTATTTGAAGCATCTGACGTATTAATCTTAGGGGAAGGCTACCAACCAGCCTCCGGGGAAACGAGAACCAATTAAAAAGTTTGAAAAAGTTTTAACAGAGTTGGGGAGGCGAACCAATTCCCCGAATAATCATAACGGAGTTGAGGAATAAGATCCCTCATGGACTTGGTTTTGTAAGAATTGGTTTACTGCCATCCTGGGTGCTTTTCTACATTTATCTTTTCTTTAGAATAAAGTCTGGATTTTCTTTGTTTCATATTAAAGCATGTTGGTTTCAATATTTCTAGAACTTCAATAAATTTTGTATTTCAACAATATAATAATCTCATAGAGCCTTACTATGAGCTGATAAAATAATTTAGAGCGCGCTATTACCATTAGAGTCTGACAAAGATATGCACAAATATTTTAGAGTGCACTGTTGTCACAAGACTTCGAGCAAGACGCTTAAAAAATTGGTTATAATTTAAAACTCATGATTTTTGTGATAATCGGCATTCCTTTCATCCCCCTTATTAAGTCAGTTTTAATTTATTAGAAACCTGACTAGAGTCCTTCGTACTTTTATCAACAGAAATGTCTAAATAAACTATAAATAAACATCGCCAACATACTGTAGTGTAGGCAATATAAACGATAATTAAACGATATAAACTATAAATAAACATCGCCAACATACTGTAGTGTAGGCAATATAAACGATAATTAAACAATAAAAACTATAAATAAACATCGCCAACATACTGTAGTGTAGGCAATATAAACGATAATTAAACGATATAAACTATAAATAAACATCGCCAACATACTGTAGTGTAGGCAATATAAACGATAATTAAACGATATAAACTATAAATAAACATCGCTAACATACTGTAGTGTAGGCAACATAAACGATAATTAAACGATAAAAACTATAAATAAACATCGCCAACTTACTTACATAAACACGTTATGGATTAAAATGTTGAATTTGCAAGTTTGCTCTTGTCAACATTTAAACTTTTGAATAAGAACGGGTTAGGAAAACAAATTAGAATCGTTTTGGAAATTAATCATAACACGTCATACTTTCAAAATAATTAATTACACGTTATTGATAAAAATTAAAAAAAATGGAAGTTAGTTCAAATATCAAAAATCAATCAAAATACCATTTTTATCTAAATTTTAAAAATTGTAGATGGCTCTTGTCAAAATTTAGACTATTTTCAATAATAATAGGTCAGGACATTTTGAACCATAGGTTGGAACATTAATAATTATTAACATTAATATTACATTTATATTAAATTAAAATAACAATTCATAGATAAAACGAAAAAAAATTAATTGTATTTTGTCAACTTTCAAACGAACTCTTAAATAAGTCTAGAGTGGCAACACTGATTTTAAAATAAAGACGTAGTTACATCACGGGTGAGCTTCCGACAAGTTTTTCGTGTATTTTATTAATTTTAGCTTTTCTAATAATTATTGATTGTTCTTATATTTGAAATTTGTGTAAGTTTTAATATTTTAGACGCTTCAAATTGTTAAATAGTTTTAGTTTTAGAAGTAATTTGGAGATATAATCTTCTAAGAGGAGAATGACTATCGCACCTTTGTTGAGGTAAAATTATTTCATTTATTTGGCTGTATTATACCTGTGTTTGTACAGTACAGATAATATTTGTATTGTATTAAAAAAACGGAATACGGGTACATCAGATTTTTTCTTCGCGACATCAATTTTTCGCTACGCTTACGCTTCGCCACATCGATTTTTCGCTACGCTTACGCTTCGCTTGTTCTCACAATATGACAATTACAAAATGTAGATTGCAGTACGGATATACGCGTGTCTATATGAACTCAAAAATACGTAAGGAAAATATACCAATAAGTACATATTTATTTTAACATAGGTTAAAAATATCAAATGCGGTGAGAGACTAACCTAATAGCTCTGTGTTCAGGTTATGTTGACATACTTTATTTTTGAGGTTAGTTCAATTCATTTGCATAATAAACTTAATTTCATTAATTTTAATATGATATTAATTAATATCAAATAATAAGACCCATGGCGTATATTTGGTATGGGCCCAACGAGTATATATGTATGATTCTTGACGTAACACTACCAAACTTCACAATTGGATTATGAATTTAATATAGAAACTCGTGTAGTAAAACCCCGTCTTTCTTGGAGCTCATACCAGGACCACCGGTACCAGAAACCAGTCTTAAGCATAGAGATGTATTACTAGAGGTAACATACTCTATCTCAATACATTAAGAGGCTTGAAACATCCTTTTGAGACTCTCAGGGGATCTGTGTAACCTTTTTCTGTTGTGTGTTTTGGTTATATAAATTAATAATTGTTGGGTTTAACACATTGTTTATGTTTATTTTTGCATTGCAAATGTTCTATAATATAAGTTACTATATTTTGAACTGTTTAATCGAATATTTTAATCAAAGTGTTCTAGTAATATTTTGCATGTTTCAAAATTTAACCGAAAGAGCCTCTCTAGTAATAATATATCTATAGATTTAAGGGAGACTCGTTTCAACCTAAATATTTCCTGTGTAACCTCCTCTGTATGTCCTAATATTATTTTTTAATATTTTACTTGATTGTCATCTAAATGTAATATATCCTTATTTATTAATTTTTATCACTTTTACTTCATGTTTGTACTTGGTAAGTGACCATACTTCTTGTTCACTATTTATTTACAAATTTAAACTTGTTTTAGGCAACTTAAGTATTTTTTACAACCTTTTTATTGTTATTAAGCTTTGTACTGTTTTTTTAGTCACAGATAATGATAAAATAAAAAGAAGTTGTTTTATTAAATATTAATAAAGTATGATTTAAGGAAAACAATGCCAGTGTGTGTGAGGTAAGAATGTAGACAAAAGAAAGGTTACATTTTTAAAAGAGTTTACTACTAGATTTTTAATAATTTCTAATTCGAGACCTGCTAATCTCTTTTCAAGGTTATTTGTCAACTTCTCAGAATTTTCCATCCTGTTTATATTGTAGAAATTGAAGGAACAAATGTTTTTTTTTTTTGTTATAAAGATATTTCTAGATAGACTGATCTCATTTATTTAATACACTCTACTCTGTGATGAAATTTATTGGTACTTTTTAAGACTGTAAAATTAATATTTTTCAAATATTATAAAGACTGTGCGGAATGTATATGTTGAAATTATTATTATTTAATTTTTATGACATATTTAATGACTAAATAAGCTTAAATAATCATCCTGTTTCACTAAACGCAGTTTGCTGTAACTAGCCCTTAACATCTGTCTCCAAGGGTAATGTTGTTGAACCTTTTTATTTTAACATCGGAGGTACGGGGTTCGCGGACCGACTGCGAATCTGGACCATATTGTAAGTTTTTAGTTATTGTAGTTTTAGAATTTGATTATAAATTCGTCTCTTCTACAGCCCGCTAACCTAGAAAATTCTATATTATTTTAGTCGACTTACAAAAAAAATCCTTTAGCTGTAAAAAATCAGGTACAGAGTACCTGGGAACTTTTCCTCACCTTATCGGATCCGCTACGCTAAGCCTTGGTCTTGCTTCGCTCTTTCTCAGGATATGGAAATCGCCTCATTTAAATTGCAGTACGACTTCGGACTCGCTTCCCACGTGCTTAGATAGTAAAAATATCTATTTCTTTTTAGTAGTCATACATCCTGGTTCTGACCTCGCTTGATGCTCCTTAACAAAGATGCTCCACAAACGAGATAAGTTGGTTTAATACTGATGATGAGATAAAACTTGACAAATAAGTTGTTCTTACTACATGTAGTAGTTGTAGTGGTAGTATGGGGGGGGGGGTAGTAACTACCAGGCAAGTAGGCCACGTTGTGGGGCCCTTTTTGCCAGCTCCCTAAGATAGTGTTCTACTCTCTTTTAATTTCAAGTGTAGGTATATTGCATCTTATCTAGACAGAAGAGCCGTGGATTTCTATGGTTCCTCTCATGCATTTTTCAAGCAATCATACATATTTTCACTGACTAGTGAAAACTAGGAACAGCTGTTAAACCAAACCTCCATACACTTTAAACTACAAGGCAGACACACTATAGTATTATAATGAATCTACTATGAGGGTCCTAAATTTTGCCTATAACCAGTTTCACTTAGGGTAAGGGATCTTTAATGAGTACCTGACAACGCACAGGCTCGAGACCACCGGCTTTACGTCCTTTCTGAAGGACGTGGTACGCAGAATATTTATCCCCCTAAAAATCCCAGAGGCCTGTGCTGGGATTGAACCCATGACTAAATAAAGTAATTGAACCCATGACTAAATAAAGTCCATTCATTCTGTGTATTGGCCGCGTACCTTAACCACTACACCACGGGTGACTCCCTTACTACATGTACTCTAAATTTAAAATCGAGAAAAACATATTTCTGTGTTTTCCAAAGTTATTAACTTTTGAAACTTTTGCTAAGTCATTAATGTCGGTTATTTTCCGGAAACCACATCAAACTTTAGATTTTGGTGCCTAGCTTCAAGTGTTCAAATCTCTAGTATAAACACACTGGGTGATAACAGACACATACACACTCACACAGACAGAAAACTTGGTGAAATCTTCTTAGGAGGTCTTAAATTATAATCCCGGTTTCGGATTATTTTGTTTTATACCCACGGTATAAATAAGGATAAGTGAAAAAAATTGGTTTAGAGTTATTTAAGTTTATGAAAAGTAGTTACTTAATAATTTGATTATCGGTTAAGATACTTAATTTTCTCTCAATTGACATAAATTTTGGTTCTATTACTTTAAAGTTAGTTATAAAAAAGAGAGAACTGAGGAGGAGAGGTTTGGAAAAAGTTTCTCATCCTTCGGGCTAATTTTACTGTTTTAATTTAGGAGTTAAGAAAAAAGAAAAATAACAAAAAAAAGTTGGTTTAGAAACGAGAATTGACTGAATTAAGCTCAAGCCATTTAACTCCGGGGGGATGGATGTAGTGGCGGAATTAAAAATTCTTTCCCTCAAGTCGACCCAGTTCAAACTTTGAAAAAAATACTCAGATGCGAGTATTTTTATTTATTTTTTTCGGACAGTTTTTTTTTTCAGAGTAAGGTTTTTTCTTGCAAAGGAATAAGTATAAATGTAGCCAAATGAGTGTGAAGACAAGCGTAATAAAATGTGGTGTAGAATAGAATAAGGAGGGAAAAAACTCTGCAAGAAAAAGAAAATACAAGCGACTTATTTTCCACAAGATAAAGAAAACAGTAAATCGCGCTGGGTTTCTCACAGGGACGTCTTGGCCGACATAAATGGAGAAGGGTAAAAAATTGTATTTTTCCATCTTCATCCCTTAAACAAGGCATTTTCCTTAGCTGTTTTCCCAGAATCAAACAAAATGATAAGATTATTATTACTGATAAGAATGAACATTGGCTCTGTTATCTTAAGCTCAATTTCTAGCTACATATCAGTTTACTCTTTGTTTTTCTTCCATTGTCTTAGGATGGCATTTGTTCTTAAATATCTTCATCTTGGCATCTCTGTGTTTCTTTTCCAGTTTCTTCTTTAATTGAAGCCGACTTTAGTATTACTTTTTCTTTACTCTCTTTTGGAATATAGCGTTTTTTCGGAATTAAGGATGGATTTATAATTTCAATTCAATTGAAACTGAGCAAAAAATGAATAAGATAATGAGATGTAAAGTTTACACATAGCTGCCAACATACGTATATTTACAATATACGTGCCAAATTTAAATTCGATTGCATCATTTTTCCGCGTATTATTGATTTTTCGAAATTTTTGCATGGTCATTATTGCGAGTTATTGACATCATTACAAAATTATTTTCAGAAAAGCACAACTGCACCTATAGACTGATTTTTGATCAAAGTTTCAACTCTCTAGCACAAATACACTACAATGATAACAGACATACACACTTTAAAATTTGTGATAACCACTTAGGAGGCCTTATAAACATCTGGAACGGATAATTCGGGTAAAATCCCGGTTACGGTTTTTTTGCAAACACAATAATTTTTCTATATACTTACAAAATAAAAATGAGGAAAAATAAAAATTTAGATTTTTTAGCGAGAAACTATATTAAAGGAAAGGTTTAATTAAACGATTTCGAGTTTATATTCATGTGTAACAAATATGGCGTATTGTTTTGCTAAATACTTACCAAAGTACCTAGTAATTGGTACAGTTGTAAAATCAAGTCCTCCAGTTATTACGGATCTTAAACTATGCTGAAAATTGGGTACGGGGTACCTCTGAACTTTTCCCCATCACATCGGATTCGCTACGCTTATCCTCCCAGCTTCAGACTCGCTTTGCTTGCCTCAAAATAAACAGGTCATTAAATTTAAATTACAACACATCTTCGGACTAGTATGGTCTGTACTATGCACAATACTATGACAAGTATTGTTGTACTTGATGCTAGTTAAGCATCTAGTATTGATGCCGTACATTTAGGTTATTCAATTTACACAGATGCAAAAAAAGTAATCAAATAAATAGGGTAAATATTTTAAGAGGATTAACTCTGCAATATAAAATTATTAGTTAAATAATAGAATAACTATTGTACATATTCTTTAAAAATGTTTATTTTACTGATTGACATATATCATTCTAAGGTCTCATTCAGATGACTTCTTTCAATATTCTGATTAAAAATCTAGTTATTTCAAAATGAGATAAGGCACCTCGACGATCATATTTTTGACAAATAAGTGTTTTCAGTTTATTAGTTTTATTAAAAAATAAACTTAATTGTATAAAAATTATCTTTGATTTAACTCATTTTTTTCAAGTTTTAGATTTTTTTGCAATACCTAGAATCTTAATTTTGCACCCCCTAAAATTTTACGCTCGGGCGGCCGTCCGGTCCGCCCCCCTTTAATCCGGCACTGGTTCGGCATATCATGTCCAACTCTGTAGTCATGAATGATGGAACAGTTATATTTCGCAAAATATTCAAGTTTTGTAAATCTCGGTAGTATCAAATGATAAACTTACTTATTAATACGTTAATAACCAGATTGTAGGAAATAGTGGTAAGAGTATAATATTCTAATGAGTTTACAGTTAATATACGCTATCATTTTAAAAGGCGTAGAGTTCTTTAGAGTAGAGTGTTTAGCTTGATGCGACTATAAAACACTTTAAAATTAGCTCACAAAGAAAGATAAACAACTCACCGCTAGGTTGGTTAAATTTGATGAGGAAAGGATGTGATAAGTAAAAGACGAGCTAACTTAAAATTGAATGGATCCGAGCTACGAGCAAATAATTCAGCTTTAGATTGCTTTCTGTACGTCGATAGGCAAATTAAGCTTTTAGCGGTTTTACCCTGAGGTCGAAATATAGTGGCAAAAACCTCTCCTTTATAATTTATTTCATACTGAGTTCGCACAATGAAAACACGGGGAAAATCTCTCTCTCATTTCTCTTTTTCCACCAAAAATTTATCGTA
This sequence comes from Microvelia longipes, assembly GCA_018340805.1. Lineage (NCBI taxonomy): Eukaryota > Metazoa > Arthropoda > Insecta > Hemiptera > Veliidae > Microvelia > Microvelia longipes. Next base: position 61,533,507 of record JACMZG010001911.1, read on the forward strand.
GGAGTTTGAAATACTGCGGTCATTCATCATTGTACTAAAAACCAGGTAGACACCTCCCAACCCACTTACCTGGCGGAACATTGCAACGCTAGCCAAATACAACAACCAACAACTTTCCAAATAAACAACACTAAACAACCCAAAAACTTATCTTCAACCAACTTTTCCTTATTTTTCATTTTTGAAACTTTAACCAGAAATAAATACTATAAATAAACTATAATAGCTTTTAACCTATTTATACAAACCAATTCCTTAACCTTTCATTCAAAAATTTATGTAAAATTATTTGAATATTATTAGATAAAAATGAATATTTATATTATAACTTAAGGTCGCCTGTATGATCCAGGTGGTAAACTTCGTTATTAATACTGACCTTTGACACCGCACAGGTTTAGGGTTTGTATCCCGTGTTATGCTAACAGTTTATATGAAATTTGTTTAAATAAATAATCACCAAATTTAGATTAAATTTAAAGCGTAACTTTTCCCACGACCACTTGAGGTTATTCACGCTGGAGTTTTCCATGCTGAGCCGCAGGTTTCTAAACGATTGCTCGAGTATCAACCCGCGTTATAGTTAATTAAAAGATGATAATTATTATGACTTTATTACATACCACTGAATAATGAGGATAAAATAAACAATTATAATTAAAACAAATTCCGTATTCTTTTCTTATATATTTATTATTTATATTATAAATTTTCACGATTTATGTTCTGTTTCAATTTTTTTGGGCCAGAAAGCTTCGAATTTGGAGCAGAATTCGAAAATTATCTAACATCATAAATATTAGCTCTACTTTAAAAGTTTTACAACACTGAATCAGGCACCGATGCCCAAGGCCATCATACATACATATACATACACACACTCACACACACACACACACACACACACAGATATAATTTTTAAAGTGTTCTTTGTGATTATTATTAACAGTATTAAACTTATGAAATATTATAAACAAATCTATGAATGATTAATAATTAAATAATCAATCAATCATTAATAATCGATCAAATAAATTAATAACTTAAGCCTATGAAACGGAAAACCTAACTATTTGTTCCGGATAATCCGTGTTTTGATGATGCAAACAAACACAGATTGAGGTTTGGCAGCAAATATCCAAATCTTGTTTTGCTGAGAGCGAACATGTAGTGTTACTCTGTTGCAACAAAAATCTTAAAAAAATATTTTGTATTATAATATTAGAGTGATTTTTTTAATGACTCATTAGTGGACCATCATCAGTTATGTTGCAATCAGGGAGACTAACACAACATAGGAATATGTTGTTTTCAAATACTGTGTTTGTGAGAACATTTATGAGTTATGGTACAATTATAATTGCTCAGTGTACCTGATATTCGTAGTTAAATGTTATTGGTGAATTCCTGTTTAATTTTTAGGTTCCTCTAAACGCTAAAAATAACTCTGTGAATGGTGAAAATACAGTGCAATATAAATAGAAAAAAAAGAAAACGCCAAAGAACAAAAAAAAAATGCTGAAGCAGAAAAAAATGAGGTGAATGAAAAACGATTTCTAAAGGAAAAGACAATATAGGAACTGGACGGAGTGGGGGCAAACCATAAATAACCAGAACCGATTGTTGTCCAGGGTATAGGATTTTACAATACATTTTAATTCTATTGAAGAGGGGGGGGGTTGTTTTCGGGCCTCACCCCCTGCCTTGGCTCGGGGCCGGATAAATCATGGAACTAGAGCCAAGCGACATCGGCCAACAACTCATAAATTTTCTAACCCGTTCCTAAAAAAACTTTTCTCACTCACTCCCACTATATCGGTGTGATATCTCCTACTTTATCTACCCGATTGAAAAAGCTTCTACCGTAGCATTAATCCCGGTTCTCCCCCCCCCCCTTTACAAAGGTTTATACATTCGCCAAGTTATCAGTACGAAGGAAAAAAAGGGCAAAAAAAACTATGTGAATATTTATTATTTGCCCTAAAGATGAACCTTTTTCTCCCTTGTGCTTTTTTTCTCATCATCATTAATCGAAATATAATTTGTTTCCTGGGTTACTACATCCGCTCCTTTTGTTCTTTTTTTAACAAATAAAAAAAATCATTTTTACAAAATTCATTTCAAAGTGAAAATCAAAAATTAATTGAATCCAATACCGTTTATCTTAAATGTAAAAATTGGAGTATAAAAAAAACAGAAAATAATAAAAATCAAAACATATTATTTAAACTATTTGTAACCATTAATTTAATTAAAATTCAATTAATATTTTAATTTATTTAAAAGCTTTAAATTTGGCAGATGCTTTTAAGTATTTAATTTAATTTACTAGGATTTTTGTAAATTAATCATTTTTAATACTCTTATGTTTAAAGTGTAAAAAAATAATGAAAATTAAAATATTTTTTTTTAAACTGGTTAAAATTGAATAGATATTTGAAAATTAATTTAATAGTTTTAAATTTACATTAGGCAGATATTTAAATATGTGCTTACTAATATTAATTTGTTTAATAGTGTGTTTTTTGTTTTTATGGGGGAGGAGGTTATTTTTGTGAATCATTGATGTTTATTAAAAAAAAACCCACTAGCTGATAGGTGTCACCAAGCAGATGTTATTTTTGTTTTTATATTTTATAAAATTTAATAATAAAATATTATATTATATTGTATTTTATTAAAATTGTATCTATATAAGAACAGTACATTTAAATTCAATAAATGAACATAATATTGCTATATTAAAAAAAAAAAAAAAACGGTACAAATATGTATAAATCAAAGGAAAAATTATAAGGAAATGTTATAATGTATGGCTTTTGGAAAAACTTTTTTTAAGTCCGCAGTGCGTGTATGAGTTGAAAAAATATGTTGTCCCTTTTTCTTGGAGCTCCGTCCAAGGAATATTGTGAGTTATCGCAGTTAGGTTTTAGTTGATAGCCCCAAGCGACCAGTGTTGCAAAAGTTTTCTGTAGACAAATTTCCCCAGGAAGGGCCTGGAAACTTAGAGCAGTAAATCTTATTGGCCCCTAGCGACCCCCACCCTCCCCCTCCTATGTCCCCCTTTTTCATACTATACTTGGTCTAAATCATTCCTTATATGTTTTTCATTGCTTTTCTTTAACTTTTTTTAAGTCGCGTCTTCTTTTTTTCCTCTTACATTATGCAAATTTATGTTTCATTAGCACGGTTTTTTAAAGTTCTCTAACCGGTATTAAAGAAATATTAAATCCATTATTGCTTTCCTATCTTCCACGGAAATTCAAGATCTTTCGATAGCACATACATCCGCTTTCTTCGTTTAATAGCGATTTAGCTCTCATACTTCCCAATAACTGAGATGTAAACTATAGAAATAATTGCTAGTATGATTGCTCAATACAGGACTTTACTTTGCTTGCTTTTAAGATCTCATTACCTAGCTCTAAATATCAATAGATATCTCTTCTCTCAACAATCTCCTTATTACATTAATCAACTAGATGTTATACTCAATCCTATAAACACTTTCCTAGCTTATAACCTCTATAACATCTTTCACCATTTGCTTCTCCTGAGAGCCTTTCGCCTCAATAAATAACTTTTATCCTAATAGCTCCTAATCATATATCTATTTAGTAGTATAATTTATATATATATATATATATATATATATATATATATATATTATATATATTATATATATTTCTTTGAGGTCTAATATATTCTTTTTGTCGGCTCCTACTCTGAGGCACACAAGCAACATGTGTGCCTATGTATATATATATATATATATATATATATATATATTATATATATATATATATATATATATATATATATATATAATATATATATATATTATATATATATATATATATATATATATATATATATATATATATATATATATATATATATATATATTTATATATCGGAATACTGGGCTGGTCACTGTCACCTCCGAAACACCTCCATACCTTGGTATCGTTAAAAATAACCCAGTGGTAGGCTTTGTGAATCGGAAACCAAAACTGACTCTCACATACTTCTGAGATGTGAAGCCCTAGCCTTTCAAAGGTTCTCCAACTTTGTTTAGCACTCTCATAATTTGACTCTACCAATGAATCACTGGTCGAACAGTTTCGAGACCTAGTCCGGAGAAAAGGATATTCTGACCAGGACCAGTTGAAGAGATCGTACAATAGACTTCAATATATATTATATATATATATATATTATATATATATATATATATATATATATATATAATATATATATATATATATATATATATATATATATATGTTAATATCTAAATTTAAAAGCACATACGTTTCTTTTACATTTTCTTATTACATATTGCCATGAATAACTGTCGGCTTTGAAAACAAGTCCTAGCCGTACACAGCTAGACATTCGCCATTTCAATCCAGACGTATCATAAATTCGAAATAACAACAATTACTTTTCTTCATACGTCCTGTCGTTCGTTTGAAACAAAGTGGATGTCAAAGAAACTGCCATTAAGTACCACCTACTACGAAAACTAACTAGAAAAAAGTAATTTCTTCTCTAAGATGTAGCGTTTAAGTGAGAAAAATACATAGACTTTAATATATTTACTAGTTAACTGAATAAGTGCAACACATACGTGCAATGAATATTGGAGTGGATGCAAAAGTTTGAAGGCGTTGGGTATTACGACAGAACGGCTCTCACAAGGAGAATTCCAACAATGATAAATCGAAGTTAACTATAAATCACCTTCTTCCATTTAGTTTTGTTGTAAAATAT